>PVIW01001010.1:0-282536 GCA_004026585.1 Noctilio leporinus | reverse complement strand
TTGTTTCATCCCCGAAGAGCAAAGCAATTAATCCATTAGGCAAAAAGTAACCTACTGCACCCCCTCAAACGCATGCTTCTCTTATCTACTGTATTCCGCACAAGAGGACACAACTGGACATAAGTTGCCACAAGGTGACCTAACTTCGCAATCACTCTAAACAAACTTCCAAACCTTTCGTTCCTCATTCAAGTCATACTCCCTCCTCCAATAGAAATGAACTCACCTATGTCAAAGTCACAAAAGGACAAACCTATCCAGGTAAAACTAAAGGTGAACTTTTAAGGCAGAACTAGTACTGGTCGTGATCTTTCAGTCCAAGGTCCATCAAGCCCATTAATCCAAAACACAATGCAACAAAAACACCGCAACAACTACAAAGACAGTATTCTGAAGCCTTACCAACTGTCAGATTCTTGAGAATAAATTTTACCCCAATACACCAGCTAGTCCCTTTTAACACTAGTTACAGTAAGATGTATCGAGCACTTACTACCTGCCAAGCACTGTGCTACGCACTTGACACAAATCTTATTTACTCCTCGTCATAACTTTATAATGTAGAGAATACTATCATCATCACCACCATTCCATTTTACAGATAGAAAAATCGAGGTTTACAGAGGTTAGATCAACTACGTAGCAGTAGCAGGTATCAGAGAACCTAGGCAGTCTAGTTATCTACCACTGGACCTATAATGTAACCCCGTAGATGGAAGGGGCCCCCCAACTCTTAGAGCGTTCTTTTCATTTCCTTTCCCCACACAGCCTTCTCATAGAATTTAGCAGCTGAAAGACAATCAGGTCTTCTCAAATTAATTTGCCACCTCCTTTTCACAACTCTTTCCTTCTCACAATAGCAACAGCCAAGAAGCAACTTCTCTTGACCCTGACTTTGCTTCCCAAACACCAACTACAGAAGCTCCACCCATCACCTGCCTCCACGAAGCCGTTCCAAACCCCCGGGGGGTTGGGGTTGGGAGAAACCAAGTAAAAGTCGTCCTCTTTCAAAAGGTCACAAACTAATATGCACACTCTCTGCCGGCCTTTAATTCTTTATAGCTCTCCTCTCCACCCAGACTCCCAACTATCCCTGAACTCCAACTCCAACCCGATCTGCCCCACTTGGTGGTTCCCTCCTTTCTCCTCCGCGACCTCGCCCCGACTTTCCTCCGCCTCGCAGCCAGTCAGCAGGTGGGACATCCAGCCTCGCCCACAGGGACCCTAGAAGGCCCTGACTCCAGCTGCTAGGCTCCCCCGGCTGTGGGGGGGGTTCACCCCACCCTACCCAGCAGGCACCATTCCCCTGGGCTCCGGCCCCCAGCATCTGCCCGCGGCCCCACCCCTCAAGCTTCCTTCCACCTCCGGAGACCCCCTCCTCCAAGTTGCCCCCTAGTCCCCGCCCCAGTGCAGCCCGCTTTCCCCCAATAAGCGGGCCTCCCCACAACTAGTTCCCACCCTCACATCAGCCTCCGTCCCCAAGTCTCGCTCCTCGCCCTGGGTTGAGAAGGGGTAGCCCCTGGCCTCCCCCATGGGTTGCAGGCGCCTCCGCTAGTGTATGTGTAGTGGGGGGGCAGAAGGCGGCGACGGGCCGATCGGGAGTCTGCTAGAAGCGCAAGGGGTGGCCGCACCCGGTTGCCCATCCTGGGCCAACCCCCACCCGCCAACGGCCTCGCTTGGCGGCTCCCCGGGTACCTGTGGTGGCAGCGGCAGCGGTAGCGGCCGCTCTCCCCTCTCCTCACACAGACAATATGGCGGCGGCGGAGGAGGAGACACACGGCTCGGCGGCCAGCCGCAGGGACCAGAGCGAGGCTGCAGCCGCCGCTGCCGGAAGCGGAAACACCCTCCTACAGGGCGGCGGGGCGGGACTACTTCAGTCTCCTCCCCTAGCGGAATCGTGCTGAGTGCGGCCATGGTAGGCTGTCTTATTGTGGTTCTGGGGTTCATTTCCGGACTAGGACGAATATTGGAAGATGTTCTCCACGTATAGCATAATAAATAGGCTTG
Organism: Noctilio leporinus; assembly: GCA_004026585.1. Classification (NCBI taxonomy): domain Eukaryota; kingdom Metazoa; phylum Chordata; class Mammalia; order Chiroptera; family Noctilionidae; genus Noctilio; species Noctilio leporinus. The sequence goes on along the minus strand of PVIW01001010.1, from coordinate 280,529 downwards.
AAATCATTAACGGCCTTTTATTTCAGTATTTTTAAGAACTGGCCAGAGGGTGAACACCAACTTCCCTCTTAAGTGTACAATTGGTTTGACCCAAGTTAAGATGGCGGTCCCTAGGTCTCCCGCACTTCAGCAACCTGACGAGTCCCATCAGTCTGCAAGTCGGCCCGCCTTCCTTGAAAGGAAGCGTGCGCAACCTGCGGAGCTGGAAGAGCGAAGCATTTTGGGAGGTGAAGTCTCCTGCTCCAACCCCGGGCAGGTTTAGGGTTCCAGCATTTTTGTCTTCTCAAACTTCGAGTTCGGAACAAGCGAACGGAAGTTGGACCCCGGGAGTGGTGTGGCACAGGAGTGGAGGAGGGGGCGATACGAGGCTTGTAGAGACTGATCCCCGATTCATGCCTCCTATAGGAGACCTATCTAAGACCTTCTCATTCCAGAAGAGCGTTTTCTCCCTTTGGTCTGCCCCCTCCTCCGCTCTTGCCCAGGCTGCATCCCCAGAGCAGCCACAGGGCACTTGCCACCGTGCGAAGCTGATTGTGGCATCTTCTTGGTTAAAAATCTCCCAAGATTCTCCTTTGTGCACCAAAGACAGCAAATCTCTCCTCTTGACATCCAAGTATCTACATCATTTGGGCACTACCCCCTCCCCTTCCATTTCTGTTCTTCCCCTCGCAAATCCCTGACTCTCCCACCCACTAAAACTACAAATTATTCCTGGAATTTATCCGTGTTGCCTCCCTCCCTTCCCACTGGCAGTTCCTTCTGTTGCTATTACTTCCTGGACTGGCTAACTTACAAAAGTCCATCAGAGTAATTTAAGGGTCCTTTCCTCTGAGGATCTTCCTTCCCTTGAGTTCCCCCAATCATTCAGCAGCCTGACTGGTCCCTAGTCTGCCTCCCTCATAGGATTGTAAGCCCCCAGTGGACTGATCACTCTGTCCCCCGCAGGCCCTGCTAAAGCTGGCAGCCATATGTAAGTATTACTGAGAGGAATTCAAGATAGTCTCACCTCTGATGGGGCAAAGGTGTGAGGGCTGGAATGAGGATGAAGAGGCTGGGTTATTTTGGTACTACCCCTATTATCCCAGGGCTGCCTCAGAATAGCTTCCTGGCCAAGGAATGAACCTCCCACTAGCTCCAGCCCTCCCGTGACAGTTTGTCAGCTGACTGGCTCCACTGATTGCGAAGAGACAATTTCCTCCCTCACGGAAGGGCATGGGGGCGTGGGGTGGTAGCTGCAGACACAGTGATGGCCTCTGGGGCATGGCCATGACTTTTTATCTGGGCTTCCTTGTCAGACAGGTCTGTGACATTTGATTTCAATAGATTGGGAACCCACAGTGATGGTGGCCTTAGGCTGGTCATTTTTCCTCTCTGGGCCTATTTCCCCACCTGTGTACTGAGGAAGTAAGAGAAGGCACTGCGGATGTGCCATGAGCAAGACATATACCAGTTTCTTATGGCGTTCACCTTCTAAAGTGAGAAAACACAGGTAAATAAATTTTTAAAGTAATTTTAGGTAGCAATAAGTAGTATGAAGGAAAAACATAAGTAGATGAGAAGAAGGGAAGAATGTGGAGAACTTTAGCCTGAGTGGTTCAGATGGTGGCTCTGAGAATGGAACTGTATGTGCAGAGTTCCTGAGGCAAGAGAGAGCTTGATAAGTTTGAAGGAGCCCAGAGTGGCTGAAACTCTGTAAATGTGGGTGAGAAGGTAGGAAAATGTGATGGAAGAGGTGAAAAGGGTATTGCTTATCAGAGTCTGGGATTTCATTTGAAAAGAGTGCGGGTGTTTCCCAAGACTTAGCCCTCATGCCTTTCTTATGATCTTAGCCCCTCCTACAACATTATTTTTCATTCCTTCAACCAATTTCAGCCTTCATCCATGACCTAATTCAATGGGTTTACCTAGGAACGCATAATCACTTCGTACTGTGGAGGACAGTTGAGACCCAACTCCTGCCATCTCCCAGGCCAGCCTGGTATAGGTCTCTGGTCCTAAGAAACTCCCAGTCTCCAATGTCCACTAGTTACAGAGACTCCAAAGACCAGCTCAGTTATCTTTCACATTCACTCTTTCTGACCCACTACATCACAACTCTCAGTCTACACTTTCTTTAAACAATAACTACAGTTAAGATGTTAACAGTAATTGCCCTGGGTCACATACTGAATGTTTATAATTTAATTTAACCCCCTCACATCAGCCTGAAGAGGTAAGAACTGAAAGTATCCCATTGTATAGATTAGGAAACTGAGCTTCAGAGAAATTACAGGACATGCCCAAGGTCATATGCCAGAGATGGAATTTCAACCTGGACATACTGCACCAAGAATGTAAATGTAGCCCTGGCTGGTGGCTCAGTGGATAGGCGCTGGCCTGCGAACCCAAAGGTCGCTGGTCCAATTCCCAGTCAGGGCACATAACCAGGTTGCAAGCCAGGTTGCCAACCAGGTTCATAGCTGGAGACAGGTGAAAGGCAACCGTACATTGATGTTTATCTCACTCTCTTCCTCCCTCCCTGACCTTCTCTCTGAAAATAATGGCTAAAAACTTAAAAAAAAAAAAAAAAAAAAAAGGATGTAAATGTATCAGCTTTCTATCACTGCTTAACAAATCATCCCAAAACAGAGTGGCTTAAGCCAGCAATCACTTATTTGGCTCTTTGTGTGACTTGTCTCAGCAGGACAGCTCTTTTCTGTTACCTGGGCTTCTTCCTGCGTTTGCAGTCCAGAAGTTGGCAAGGTGACTGGTCCTTTATGGTCTCATTCACAGGTCTGACCACTGGCTGGGCCTGTGGCTTAAGTATCTTAATTCTCCTCCATGTGGTGCCTCCCGCAAGTGAGCTCAGGCTTCCTCACAAGATGGCTTCTGAAAGGAAGAGAACAAAGGCATTGAGGCCTCTGGAGGCCTAGGCTAAGAATTCCACAGGCTCACTTTCATTGCATTTTATTGATCAAGGCCCATCATATGGCCAGCTTACATTTAAGGAGAGAGGAAATAGACTCCATCTCTTGCTGGGAAAAAACATCAAGTCACATTGCAAACAGTGACGTGCGTAGGAATGGGTGAATTGTTGTGGCCCTCTTTGCAAATAACATCACACTGAGTAACCACATACAGAACTGGTTAAATAAATTATGGTATAGCTATACATGTTAATATAACAATAAGAGTGAATTTTCTTTTGAGTATTTAGTATGTGTCAGACTCCATACAACATGCCATATACGTATATATTCACTCATGTAATCTTCACAGCAGCCCTTTGTGGCAAGTACAATTTTTATCCCCATTTATAAAGTGGGCATACCAAGTCTCAGAGGTTAAATAACTTGTGCAAGATCACACAACTAATAAGTGGAAAAGCCATTAAAAGTAATGAGAACAGGACTTCTGGCCAAGATGGAGGTGCAGGGAGGCATGCTGCATCTCCCTCACAATTAGAAGAAACTTACATTAACCTGAAAACTAAAAGCAATGCAGAAATTTCAAAAAAAACTACATGGAAGTGCAACAAGTGAAGAAGTAAAGAAATACCCAGCCAGACAGGTAGGAGGGGTGGAGTCAAGGAGGACAGCAACAGTGGCTGCACTGGAGCTGAGGGTCTCAGCGACAAGTACAGTCATACATTTAAACCTGGGAAGTGGTTCGATTCCCAGTCAGGGCACATAACCAGGTTGCAAGCCAGGTCTCCAGCCAGGTCCATAGCTGGAGGCAGGTGAAAGGCAACCATACATTGATGTCTCTCTCCCTCTCTGCCTCTCTCCCTACCCCTCTCTCTAAAAAGAATTAAAAAAAAATTTTTTTTTAATGCAATTAAAAATAAAACACATTAAAAGTAAGTAGATGTATGTGTGGTATAATTTTACAGAACAGCAGGAAGGATTTACCACAAACTATTAAGGGAACTTTGAAGAGAGGAAAAGGACAGAACTTTTACTTTAAACATGCCTGTCTGCATTATGCACATTTTTTCCGTTTGCATTTTTGTACAACAAACATGAATTTTTATTTCAATACTTCGCAAAGAAAAAAAATCTTTTAAAAATGTTTTTCGGGCCCTGGCTAGTGGCACAGTGGATAAGTCGCTGGCCTGTGAACCCAAAGGTCACTGGTTCAATCCCCAGCCAGAGCAACATAACCAGGTTGCCAGCCAAGTTTCCAGCCAGGTCTGTAGCTGGAGGCAGGTGAAAGGCAACCATACATTGATGTCTCTCTCCCTCTCTGCCTCTCTCCCTTCCCCTCTCTCTAAAATTAATAAATAAAATCTTAAAAATGTTTCTCCCTGCTGTTTTTCTCAATTTGATTTTTACTGTGTTTTAAAGTTAAAAAAAGAAATTTCTTCTCTTTTTCAATACTGCCCCAACCTAGCACCTTACAATTCTGGTCTGAAGTTCTGTGATTGCCTTGGGAGCTCCTCCTCTCCTCTCCCATACATTCTGCATACTGCAACTGGAGGAAAGTTTATTAACCACCACATTTCTTTCTGGCTCAAAAATTTTCAGTGGCATCGCATTGCCTTCAGGGGAAGCCCAAACCCCTTGGCCTGGCGTGCATGGCACTTGGAAATTGGACTCAAACTTGGCTGGATTCCACCTCTATCATTTGCTGGCAATACAACTGAAACTGGAAAAGCCGGTGTTCATGCTGCTTGTCATCTACCAGACGCAATAAGCAGGGACAGGTTGAATCTTTTGGGGCACTTTAGTCAAGATAGTCTGCGACCTGAGAAGACAGCAGGTTTGCATACTAACAGAACGTCTTATATTCTATTATGACCAGGCCCTTCCTACAAGAAAGGTGAAGGTAAGTGGTTTGAAATTCAGAGAAAACGTTAGTGAGATGAAAGCTGCAGCGTTCTTCCACCTGTGTCCTGAGTAGAGGTCTCTGTGCCCTGGGCCTTGGTCCTCTCACCCTGAAGTATAATGGCTCTGATACCATCTTGATGGCCTGTGGTCCTCTTGAGGCACAAAGGTGGAACTGCTTAAGGTTACCTGGAGCCAAGGTGGGTCATTCCTCCAGTTTCTGGAATAATAGCTTTTTACATACATTGATTACTACGCTTATTAGCTGTCACCTGAAACTAAAATTGTCCAATATTTGAGTCTGCTATCATAACCATGGACAGACAAATTATTTGACTTCTCTGGGCCTTAGTTTCCTCATCTGCTGAAAGAAAGAAGGGAGGGAAGGAGGGAGAGGAAAGAAGAAAAGGAGGGACAGAGGGAGTTAATTTGGTTGGGAGGAAGCGAGAGGAGGGGGATAAAGCATGAGGGGTCTTGAAGCAAATTAGATTATGGTTTTAAGTACCACCCCACCCTGCTTCGGAATGTCTACCTCTGCTATAGAGGTGGACCTGTCATTGGTGCATTGCATCTTTTGAAACAGAGCCCCAGTCAAAGTTGCTATAGGAAAGTATAGGCTAAGAATAGTTTTCTATTTTGGTGTTTAGTTTGTATCAAATTATTATTTTTTTTTCTTTTTTAATGAACTCTATCTCTTTTGAATGATAGGAAGCTGAACAGGTAGGAAGAGAAAGTTCTGTGTCAGTTTTGGAAAGCAATAGCCCCTATCTAAATCCCCAACATCAAATAGACTGGTCCAGAAAAATGAAAGACACATGTAGCAGGCCTGATCTGGAGCCAAGCCTAGCAGACCCCAGACTAGATCAGCCAAACCCCAAATGACTGCAGATGAGAGAGGGAGAAATCAATACCTGTTGCTGTTAGCCAGAGACTTTTGGGTGACTTGTTATGCAACATAATTATAGTCATAGCTAACAGATATACCTGTCTCATATGGCTCTTGTCAAAATTAAATGAAGCACACAGTGAAGCCCTTAAAAATATGCTGGCCAGAGTACAAGCAATGTGAGCCATTGTTATTGGGGGTGCGATTGTGAACAAAATGAAGTCCATGTTCTCACAATCTCATGATCTGTGGAGAGATGTGTGGCATGTCTGATGTTGACAACTACTATGGAGGAACATAAAATGGGGAAGGGAGAAGGGAATGCTGAGGTGCAATTTCCAATGGGGTAATCAGTGGACACCTCTCTGGGAAGGAGATTTTTTTTTTTTTTTTAATTTAACTTAGTTGTTGTTGTATTACATCCATCCCCTTTTTGCTCCCCTCTGTCCCCCTCCCCACCCGGAAGGTGATTCTTGAGTAACCACCTGGACGACATGAGGCAGAGAGCCATGGGGGACCGGAGAGGAGATTGTTGCAAGCACAGGGAATAGGATGGGCATAGGCTATGAAGTGGACTCCTGCTTGGTGGGTTTAAGGAACAGCCAGTAGATAAGGTGGTTGATCTGAGCCACCAAGAGGAAGATGGAAAAAAAAGAAGAGAAAAGAAAAAGAGGAAGATGACATTGGGGAGATAATACCAGGGCCAGAGCCTTATAGGTCATTATGAGGACTCTGACTTCTGCTCTGAGTCAGAAGTCAGTCTGGTGGGTTTAGGCCAGGCAGAAGGCAGGACTAGTTTTGAATTTCTACAGGAACACTCTAGCTGCTGGTTGTAGTGTGGGGGACCCCAACCAGCAGAGACCCCTCGGTGCTGCGGATGAAATGAATGCTTCCCAGGCAGCTTGTGGTAGGGAAGAGAAGGCCAGCCAATGTCTGATTGACAAAGATCTCATCTGCCCACCTCCAAAGGTTTTTATTGATTACACAAGGTTGGGGGTACACGTACACATTACAATTCACTGCCATAGAAGATATCCAAAAGGAAGGGAGTTGTTAAGTTTGGATAAGATGACGCCAAGAACTTCATGTGGTTAATACAATTTTAGGGAGGGTGAGATTACGTGTGGGTGAAGGTTTTTTTTTTTTTTAAAGTAATTTTTAAAAAACGTTTTATTTATTATTTTTAGAGAGAGGTGTAGGGAGAGAGACAGAGAAAGAGAGAGAAATATCAATGTATGGCTGCCTTTCACCTGCCTCCAGCTAGGGAGCTGGCTGGAGATCTGGCTTGCAACCTGGTTATGTGCCCTGGCTGGGGAATCGAACCAGCAACCTTTGGGTTTGCAGGCTGGCGCCTTATCCACTGTGCCACCAGCCAGAGCCTGAAGGTTTTAACATTTGCTGCAGATGTGGTAATTAAGACTAGGAGGTTTAGGTCACAGACGCAGACTTCAGAGGAGGTATGGAATATTCTCAAGGCCAGGTTCACACCGGGGGCCCCTGGCTACAGCATTGAGGCCTGTATGCACCCAGTTTTCCCAGCTTTTTGGTGGGGTCTTACAGGCTTGGCCTGGGCCCCAACGCTTTTGATGCTTTCCCAGGGAGACCCCGAAGTGTAAAATAAATGAAATGCTAATGAGGATTGAAGCAAGGAGACCAGGTCAGAGGGTTCTGCCACAATCCAGATAAAATATGGCAATAGCTTGAACTAAAGTTAGACTCTGGGGTTATTTTGAAAGTAAAGACAAAAGGGTATGGGAGCTTGAGAAGAAAGGAATTGAGGATAACTCCAAGATTTTGGACCAGAGGAATTGAGAGAAGGAATTTGGCCTTAACTGGGGTTGAAACCAGAAAAAATGGGTTTTGTCCGTCTGTCATTTACCAGATCCCATAAGCAGAGACAGGGATTGAATCTTTATGGGCGTTTTATTCAGATGGTAGGCGGGCTGAGAAGACAGCGAGTTTGCTTCCTAACAGGCTGTCTTATATTCCATTATAAATGGGCTGTTGTTCAATGAAATTCAGGGAAACAGTTAATGAGATAAAAGCTGCAGTATTCTTCCATCTAAGTCCTGGGTGGAGGTTTCAGGGAGGTCATCTCACCCTGCAGTATAATGGCTCGGATGCCATCTTAATTGCTAACTGTCCTCCTGATGTCCAAAGGTGGAACTCGTTTGGTTACCTGTTGCCAGGGTGGGTCATTCCTCCAATTACTGAAACAATAGCTTTGTACATACATTGATTACTGAGGTTATTAGCTGTTACCTGAAGCTAAAATTTTCCAGTATTCGAGTCCCACCAAGACTATAGGAGGGGAACTTAGGGAAGAAGGGAGAAATCAGCTTTGCCATTTGGGACTCATTCAATCCAAGGCACTCATCAGACTTCCAAGTAGAGATGCCTAGTTAGAAGTTGCACGTGTGAATTTGAGCCCAGGAGAGGTCCAGGCTGCAGATGTAGTTTGGGGAGTTGTTATGGACTGAATTGCTTCTCCCCAGCATTCAAATGTTGGAGGCGCAGCACCAGGGTGACTATATTTGGTAATAGGGCCTTTAGAAAGATAATGAGGTTAAGTGCCATCATAGGGCGGGGCCTTAAACTGATAGGACTAGCCTCCTAAGGAGAGGAGGAAACAGCGAATTCCCCTCCCTCTCTCTGAGTAGGCACAGAGGAAAGGCCACGTGAGGATAAAGGGAGAAGGCAGCTAGCCTGGAAGGGAGTTCTTACGAGAAACCAACGCTGCTGGCACCTTCATCTTGGATTTTCAGCTTCTAGAACAGTGAAAAGTCAAAAAATAAATTCCAGTCTGTGGTATCTTGTTCTGGCAGCCCGAGCAGATTAATGCAGAAGTTTTCATAATAGAAATGGAATTTAAAGCCGTGCGACTAGGTGAGCTTTTCAAGGGAGTGAACCTAAACAGAGAAGGGAAGAAGACCAGGGACTGAGACACTCAGTAAGAAACGAGGAACCAACAAAGGAGACTGAGCAGCCAGTGAGGGTGTCCTGAGAAGAGAGTAAGGGAAAGCATTTCAAAGGGGTAGAGTTGATGATTTGTATCAAATTTTGCTGAGAGGGCAAGAAGATGAGAACCAAAAAGTGATTTAGTACGATGGAGGGCAATATCGCTTTGACAGAAGTTTAGACAGAATGGTCAGAGCAGAAGACTGATTGGAGTGGGGTTTAGAAGAGTAGGAGAGGATTTAAATACATATAGAAAGACAGAAAGGAAAATGAAATTTCCTTGTAAGAGTAGAAAATCACCCTGGCTGGTGTGCTCAGTGGTTTGAGTGCCAACCCATGAACCAAAGGGTCACTGGTTCGATTCCCAGTCAGGGCACATGTGGGCCAGGTCCCCATTTGGGGGTGTGTGACAGGTAACTGATTGAAGTATCTCTCACACATTGATGTTTCTCTCCCTTTTTTTCTCCCTCCTTTCCCTTATCTCTAAAAATAAATAAATAAGTAAAAATTTAAAGTAGAACATCAACTACCAAGTCTAGAAGAGTAAAAGTTAAAAAATCACCATTTGGCAGCCACCAGAATAGTAATTGTTTCAGGAGAGACTCATTCATCGATGCTGCAATCAATCATAAATTAAACTTTGAGGAGAAGCAGGATATTTACAGTCTTAGAGTTTTCCTCACAAGATAGTTATTAATGTCAAAGGGTAAAATAGTAACTTCACAGTAAAGAAACCCAGCGGATACCTCACCCAACTGATCAAAGTGAGAGTTAGCATTAATGGGGCAAATTGACATCATGTGCTGATCGCCACGAGGCACTGAGAACGCAGCCTCCCTTCAGTAGTATTTTGGCCAAAAATGCTTAACTAATTCATGAGGAAAAATGAGACAAACCCAAATTACAGGATCTTTCTACAAAACAACTGGCCTGTACTCTTCAAAAATGTTGAGGTCATGAAAGACGAGGAATGACTGAGGAGCAGTTCTAGATTAAGGAGACTAAAGAGACACAAGAACTAAGTACAATGTGAGGTCCTCGACCAGGAAAAAATGGGTTCTACTTCCCATAAAGGGTATTAATAGAACAACTGGTGAAATCTGAGGAAGGTCTGTGGGTTAGATAATAGCATTGTACCAATGTGAAAATTCCTGATCTTGGCTTTTGTAAGAGAATGTCCTCACTTTTAAGAAATACACCCTGGATTTTAGGGATAAAGAAGCTCATGTTGACAACTTGCTGTCTTAAGAGTTTGGTAGGTGAACAAAATGGGGTCGAGAGCAATTACTTAAATGCAGACATATTAGCACATTTTTATGTTGATGAGAATGATTTAATAGATTGGAAGCACGCAAGGGGGAGGAGACTGAAAAGGATGGGATCTATACACAAGATGGCAGTGTGGCTGGGGACACAGCTAGTTGGTCTGTGGTCGCAGAGGAGAGGGTTGAGTATTTATAAATAGTGGCCATGTAGTAGTGGAAGCTTGTAGAAGTATTTTCCAATTGCTATACTTTTCCCTGTAAAATAAGAAGCAAGATCTTCAGCTAAGAGCGATAATGGCGGAGAAGGTGATGGAAGTTTGAGAAGACAGGAAGGAATTGCCCTGGGGAAAATGAATTGACCTTCAACTGTAGTGTAATTGTCAGGCAGCGTTTTTTTTTTTTTTAAGATTGTATTTATTATTTCCAGAGAGAGGGGAGGGGAGAGAGGCAGAGAGGAAGAGAAACATCAATGCACGGTTGCTTTTCACCTGCCTCCCGCTACGAACCTGGCTGGAGACCTGGCTTGCAACCTGGCGATGTGCCCTGGCTGGGAATTGAACCAGCAACCTTTGAATTTGCAGGCAGGGGCCCATCCATTGCACCACCAGCCAGGGCTGGTCAGGCAGTATTTAAGATCCCACTGGGGCTAGCCTTCAGGAAAGTAGAGTGAGACCAGTCCATATGGTGGTGTGTTGTTCTTCAGCACATCCCACTGCAAGGGAATCAGCACAGAGTGACAGAGAATTGGTGTCAGCCATTGGGGGTTTAGCCAGGGAGGAGCAGAGGTATCTATTGGGAGCGTGCAGTACATGGGGATAATGAGACCCCATGGGCTTTAATTATGGAGGAGGGAATCAAGGCTCAAAGGGTCAGAGGTCCCATTGGAGCTGAAAGATTGTCAAAGTTGGGGTACCGGAGAGAGTGAGCTGGAAAGATAGGAGGTGATGGTCATCGAGCTGGCTGCTTGAAATTGAGGTAATGAGGTGGGGGTGTAGGGAACAAATGTGACAGGTCAACTACTTTGGGGGGAATGCCGTGGTGGAAAAGCCACATGTTGGTGCCCCCAGTCCATAGCCAGCTATTGAGCCTTCAAATAATCACAGGCTTGGCCAACATCTGACTGCAACAAAGAACAGCCCAGCTGGTTCTTTCCAACATTCTTGACTCACACAACAGTGAGGGGGGAAAGGGTTGTTTTAAGCCACTCAATGCTGGAGTGGTTTGTGATTCAGCAGCATTAACCAAACAGAATTGGTGCTTTCAGTAGGGTTTCAAGGGCATATTAAGTTCTGATGCTCTAAGACATGGGTTTTCTATAATGAAGTAACTTCTCCAATTCTTCCGTTTGGTAGTTGGAGACACTAAGATTCCCTGAGGTCTAGAGACTTACCTAAACCCACACAGCTGGTGAGCAGGGAGCTGGGATATGAGCCCAGGTAGCATAGCTCAGGGCTTGTTCCCCCACTAGCCCAGCGTGCTACCAGGCTGTCTCCCCTGCACCGTGTCTGGCATGTGCAGGCCCCTGCTGAGCAGTGAATTAAATTGTGCCTGGAATTCCTTCTGCCTTCCATTTGCTCCTAGTCCAAGTGGTGGAGGAGATGGGCCATCTCCCCACTCTGGGTCACCATTTACCCTGCCAGTCAGTAGGTTCTCCTGGGTACCCACTTTGAAGCAGACACACTTCTCTGGGTTCTCAGTACCCAGAAGGAAGCAAATCAGGGTTTTGCTGGAGATGAGTCAAGTGGAGAGAAGATAATTAGACAAATCTATTCTGGTAAACTGGGATTTTTGCTAGCAGAGAGCAGCAGGTTGGTATGAGATAGTGTAACAGGAAAAGCTGACCTAGCGTAGGGAGGAGGAGTCTGCTGGTGAAGGCCAGGGGGAGTCGTTCATGGGCTGACCAAGGAGGAGGAGTAGCATGGGCACAGGTCCTGAGACAGAGCATGTCTGGCACATTAAAAGCCCATGGAAGAGCCCAGTGTGGCCAGAACATACATGGGGTGGGGAGTGGAGGGAGCATGGTGAAAATGAAGTAAGAGGTGCGGATTGGCCCTGTGCCCCATGTAGAGGAGTTTGGCTTAAGAACAATAGGGATGGCGCTGGCTGGTGGCTCAGTGGATAGGCACCGGCCTTTGAACCAAAGGTCGCTGGTTAATTCCCAACCAGGGCACATAACCAGCTCGCAAGCCAGGTCTCCAGCCAACTCCATAGCTGGAGGCAGGTGAAAGAAAACCATGCATTGACGTTTCTCTCCCTTTCTTCATCCTCCTTGCCCTCCTCTCTAAAAATAATGAATACAATCTTAAAAAAAAAAAAAAAAGAACAATAGGGAGCTATGGAAGGTTTCATCAAGGGAGTGATGTCTTATGATTTCACATGTGTGAGAGATCTCTGGCTGCTGGATGGGGAATGAGGAGGAGGGAAGCAGGAGTGTCATACACGAGAGGGGAAGGAAGTGATGGAGATGGGAGAGGATTAGGCCAATTTGGGATCTGTTTTGGAGCTGGAGTTCACACAGGGAAACTGAGATTCGGTGCTTCCAACGACAGCACCCCCCAACTCTCCTAGTCCATTGGGACTTTCAGATCCTTCTGCTTTGTGGGGTGACAAGTGGACGGTTGGTTTGGAGGGTGCATGGCCAGGGAAGACGAACCTGACATTATTCAGTGTGGTATAGAATTGGGCTTTGAAGGAGCCATAGGGACTTTACTGAGCAAATGGATAGTGTCCTTGGAGGACCATTGACATGCTCTCCATTCAACGCTGGGCAGGCCACTTCCCCTCTGTGAACCATAGTTTCCATCTTGGTAACAGGGTAAAGGATGGATAGTACTTATCATACTTTGGTGATATCACCCCTATTTCACGGATGAGAAAACTGAACCTCAGAGAGGGGCAATTACTGTCCCATGAGTAAGTGACCAGCTAAGATGGGAATCCAAGCCAGAACCTATGCTCCTGGCCTCTCAGATCCCCCATGTGCCTCTCCAACATCCTCTGGGGGCCCTTCAGGCTTGGAGATAATGGCTCACCCAACATGGTCCTTCCAGGAGGCCCAGGAAATCCAGGGCTCGATGCTGGGTTATTAGGATCATGGGCTTGAATTCAATTTCTAGTCCCATTCAGAGGCCTTATTCTGTCTGAACCTCAGCTTTCCCCACCTGGTGGGAACTGTGAGGACATAGTGATTTGTACACAGGCCTCTTGAGTGCCTGCTGCCACTATGACTGTCATGCAGTGTTGCTGGGGGTTGAAACCCTAGAGACCCAATGTTCCTTCTAACAGCAGTTGTAATGCTTCTTTTCTTTTCCAAAATAAAATTCCTAGAGAACATAATCTACTCACTCACATCATTTTCAACATAACTAATAATAATCCCAATAATGAAAATAAAATAAAAGGAAAGTAGTTTAGAATCAATCAAGATGAAAATAGCTGGGCCAACTACACAGGAAACATGGCAAAGGAGTAGGGCGATCATGGCTATGGGTGGCGTCACCGTGAAGCTGCAAACTGAGTCAGGAGGCCCCGCCACTCAAACACGGCTGTGAGTGTCCGAAATGTGAGCAAATCTGGGTCAAGCTCTGAACCAAACGCCACCTGGTCTGGTTCCAGGTTAGGTGGAGGTCACTTTCCCGGCAGGGTCACCGTGTATTAAAACCAAGCAAATAGACTCTGTACTGGAAAAGACAATAAAAAGCTCAACAGTTGCCAAGGGTTCAGGGAAGGAGGAGAAGAGGGGTGAATAGAAGGGGCACAGGGCAATTTTGGGGGGCTGTGAAATCTTTCTTTGAGATTCTGTAATGAGCATGGAACGTTATGCCTTTTTCAAAATCCACAGACTTGTGCAACACCAAGAGTGAACCTTAATGTAAACTGCCCGCTTTAGTTAATCATAATGCACCAATCTTGGTCCTTCGATTGTAACAAAGGTGTCACTGTGGGCTGGGGAGAGGGACTATGAGGTACTCTGTCATTTTTGCGTAATTCTTTTGTAGATCTAGATCTGCTGTCAAAAATAAACTCTAGTAAAAATTAACCAAACCAAACCAAACCCCACACCCATAGTGTTTGCATGTAAAATAGAATTTGGTCCCAGTCTCAGATAATGAAAAACTTGGGTTTCATCTATGTCAATTACTAAAGGGAAATTTGGAAATTTGAATACTACATAGCACTTGGGACCCATTGCAGAATGTCTGCACCTCCCCCCCCACCCCCACTACTGTGTGCCTGGGACATCCCCTGCCCCGATCACTGGGGTCTGCCCAGGCCCCTGGCGGTGCTGCCCCACTTAGGATCTTGGCACTAGACCTTAGCCTTACCATGAAAAACATCCTTCAGAACTCACAGCTTCCTGCTTGCTGATTTTGAGTGATAGTGACATGGTGACCTGATTGAAAAATCTCCCCAGCCTCAGGGACCTCAAGGTGCCACTGTGGACGCAGCTCACCCTTTAGTTTCCAGAATTCCTACTTCAAATTGAGACTCCAGCCACTTACTCATCGTGTGAACTTGAGCAAGTCAGATCACTTTGCTGTGCCGCAATTTCGCCATTAATGGGAAAGAGGGTGATAAAGCCTCATCCGTGAATTCATTCATTCATTCCGTAAATATCTATGTAGCACCCACCGTTTGTATTGGGGATACAACAGTGTACAAAAGAGATAAATACCCTCTCCTTATTGAAACTCAGTCTCATAAAGAGGATAGGTAAAAGTCCAATAACTGCATAGGAGAATGTCAAGGATGAAGAAGAGGAAGACAGGGCCACAGAGGAGAGAGGTTAGGGCAAGAGCTCCAAGGCTTCCCAGAGGAGGTGGTGTTTGAACAGAGATCTGAATGAGAGAAGGAGCAAGACACGCAGGTATGCAGTGAGAGCGTCCCAGGCAGAAGAAACAGCAAATAACAAAAGCTTTGGGGTGAGAAGGTGTTTGGTGTGTTCCAGAAACAGCAAGGAAGCCAGTGCGGCTGGCAGAGGGTGTGGGCGAGGGGAGAGGAAATGAGGACAGAGCACCTGTGTAAGGAATCTGGGTTTCGAAATTATTCACTGGGGAAGCCCTCCTATGTTGTGTGTCCTTGCACGTGAGAAAAGTAGGTGGGCACACTCTAAGGCCACCCTTCTGTCTACGACCGTGGTCCTCTCAGTAGAAAGTGTCCTTCCTCTTCTCCCTGGTGTCAAAAAGGGTTGGTGGTGGAAACGGCAGTCAGACTGTATTTTCCACAAAATGCCACCAGGTGGCGACTCTGGGTTGTGTTTCTAATGTGGATTCTTGATTTCAGAGCCTGTTTCCCATCACATCACCTGGACGGCTTGTTGAAACACCAGTGATTGGACTTCACCTTCAGAATCATAACTTGGAGATGGAGCCCAAGAATCTGCATTTCTAACAAGTTCTAGGTGCTGTTGATGCTGATGGTTCAGGAACCCCACTGTAAAAATCCCTGGTTGGAGCCCTGAGGCAGAAACACAGGTGGTATAACAGAGAGGTTTGACCAAAACATTTCACATCTTCCTATTGTATTTAGAATTAAATCTAGGTCTCTTGCCAGACATCTCTCCCTCCTGATACCCACCTCGATTCAGGTCCTGCTTTCTTCTCTCACCTCATCCTCTGACAGTTTGCTTGAAGCCTGTTTCTACCTCAGGGCCTTTACATAGACTGTACTTCCACCTTTGGGCGGGGGGCTTTCCCCCAGCTTTTCTGTTGGCCGGCATCCTCTCATTCCTCTGTCTCAGCTTGACTGTCACCCCTTTGGGGAGGCTGCCTCAGCCCCTTTCTAAAGCTGGCAGCCTTGCTCGTGTCCATCCTGTTCTTTTCCCTTTTAGTGCTTGTGGTGATTCTTGATTATTTAGCCTCTATTTCAATTGACCACTCATCTGTCCCCTGTCTAGACTTTAGGCTCTTGAAGGCAGACACTGTGCCTGTCTTGTTTTCTGCTTTACCTCAAGTGCCCAGGACAGTGCTTGACAGTGAATAATGGTTGAATAAATTACCTCTCCCTTTCAAAAAGGCGAGGAGATTAAGCAAGCAAGCAAATGAACAAAACTCATAGACCCAGAAGATAGAATGGGGAAAGGGGAAGGGGATAGTTAGAAAAGGGTAAAGGGGGTGGGATAAATGGTGATGGAAGGAGACTTGCCTTTGGGTGGTGAACACGCAATACAATATACAAATGGTGTATTATAGAATTGTGCACCTGAAACCTATATAACTTTATTAACCAGTGTCACCCCAATCAATGCAATACAAATTTAAAAAGACATCCAAGCTCTTCTAGAGAGTCAGTGGGTAAACGGGAAACTTGCGGATTATATGATGTGCAACATCACCCCGCCTTAGTCCTAGGCCTGATGGTCAGAGCACTCTGGAAGGAAATAAAACTGAATAACACCATGTTTGCAAATAGTTTACAGTCTCATGAGTGTTCTCAGCTCATTGTCCACCTGATTGGTGAGCACAGGAGCTGCTGCTCTGAGTTCTGGGCTGTTGGGCAAAGACACTTCATAAATAACAAGCTGAGAGGCATTTGGCACTTTGAAATTAATTAAGTGCTCCTACCTTCATTATTGCATTGCATTCCCAGGTTTAAAAAAATTTATCCGGAAAAAAAAAAAGTATCTGAAACAGTGGATAAGGTGCCAGCCTGCGAACCCAGAGGTCGCTGGTTCAATTCCCAGCCAGGGCACATCACCAGGTTGCAAGCCAGGTCTCCAGCCAGGTCCATAGCTGGAGGCAGGTGAAAGAACTATACATTGATGTTTCTCTCCCTCTCTGCCTCTCTCCCGTCCCCTCTCTCTAAAAATGATAATAAATAAAAATCTTTAAAAAAAGAAAAATCTTGGACTGGATTTCTTTAAAATTAAAAAAAATCTGAATCAAAAGAAAGACTGCATGTTCTTTGAGTAACATGCTATAGCACTGTCCAATCAGCCCATTCAAGGGTTAACTAACTCTCTAGGGGAACAGATCTTTGTTTGACTTGTCATGTTTTTTATTTATTGGGACCCAAACTCAGAGAAATTATGGGCTCACTTGTAGACTTAAGTTGCAGATCATTTTTCTTTAGGAGAAGAGATCACCTCAAAGGTTACATTTGCGCTGTCCTATAGGACATTAACCAGTTTCACTTTGCAATCCAATTGCAGCATTTTTGTCTTTCATTGGCTATAAACCGTTCAGACTCTCTTTAACACTTTGAAGCAGCTTCACTGTCCTGCTGGTGAGTTAATGCTCATGAATTTTATATGGTTTTGGCACATGCTCACTTTTATTGGTATGAGAGCCATGTTTTTAACTTTCAGAAAATCAGCTTGTGGCTCAGCACCCTCTTTGCGAGAGGGGCTGATGTCACTGTGGTTGACATGGGTCCAGTGAAGCTCAGAGGGGCAGAGTGATCGTCTCCATTAGCAAAAGTGGTAAAGCTGGGACCTGACCCTTGGTTGCCCTGACCTCAGAGCCCCCAGTCCTTCGGTGATACCACATCCAGGTACTCCATGCTGTTCTGGGCTCTTTATCAACTAATCCAATTGAATTCCCACAACTCAGCAAATCCAATGAAGTGTTATTCTTTCAATTTTACAGATGAGAACACTTAGAAGAACTGGGAATGAAATTACCCAATGTCACTGAAGTCTTTGAAGGCTGATGTCAAGCATTTTGGAGTCAAACAGACCCAAGTTTCCACTCTGGGCACTTTTCCTAGCTCTGCGACCTCAGGCACGTTGCTCACCTGATTTCTCTCAGGGGAATAAGAGTCCCTCCCATAGGGGAGCAGTTGGTAGTGTTTACAACAAATGTAGGCCTGGGGCCCCACAGGCATAGTGGCTTAGTGTCAGCCTCTCTTGTTTTGGAATCAGGAGGGAAAGTGAAGGTGATCTGGCATTGGCCATTGCCGGGCTGGCTGGGATCAGAAGAATTCTGGAAGGGGTAGGCAAGGCCAGGGGAAAATCGGGGAGAGGAGCTGCTGTGCAGGAGTGGGAGGACCTCAGAGGAGTCCCCAGGGTGCCTGGGTGGGTACAGGTATGGAGGGCTGGGCAGACCTCTGGTCTCTCAGCCGGGAACAGCAATAAATCTCAACTTTGGGGAGGCAGGCTGAAGCTTCCAAATCTGTACAATGGAATTCATCATTTGGATGAATGTGAGGCCCTTGGGAGTTGGTGGGCTTAGCTGGAGGTGCTGTATTAGAGTGTTCTCTGGGACTTCACTCCTGTCTCAAAGTGAGGAGAACCTGGACTGTGGCCTTTGTGAAACCTGAGGATGTCATTGATCAGGTGATCATGTAATGATCAGGACGATGGTAGGTATCATCTGTAATAGCATAGGGACCGCTGGGAGGTTCTCCCTAAGAGTTCTGGGCACAGATACACAGCCACGGTGGTTTAGGGCTTTGCAATCTACAAAGTCCTCCTCATTATTACATTGCATCCTCCTGGTAAGATAAATTCTGAGGCACAGAGAGGTTAAGTAACTTGCCAAAGGCTACACAGCAGACAAGTGGCAGAACTGCGTTCAGAACACAGATAGCCTAGTTCTCCAGCTGGCATCTGGGTGGAGAGATGGGTCACACAACAAAGTGGGTCACACAGTAAGCTGAGAGGCGTGAGAAGGGACCAGAGGCTCTGCTGGCCGCACTCGCTGACCCATTCCTCATATCTGCCCCTTGGAAGTTGCTGGAGGTGAGGAGAGAGGCAGGGGTGGGGTGTTGAGCCTGAGGGGGAGGCTTTAGGACCCAGGCCAGGAGGGCTGGGAAGGAGAGGATGGAGGAAGGTCCCTCCTTCCCCTCGGAGCAGCTGAGGGGAGAGATAATGGCCTGCCCGTGGAGATGTAGCTAGGGCCCAGATGAGGACGAAAGGAAGAGGCTGGGAGGTGGAAGGAACAGCTGCAAGGAGAGGAAGCAGAGTCTGGCGTCCCAGGGGACAGGGCTGGGGGTGGGGAGGGGGCAGGCCAGGACCTTGGACTGGGGTTCTGGTCCCAGACCTCTGCCACTCCAGACTCCACAGGTAGCAGGACCCTGACCCAAGCAGAGGTTTTTCCTCAACAGATGTCCCCATCATTCCTATGCTAGGTGGTCCTGGGCCACTGAGGCAAGCCCAGGGTCCTTGCCCTTGGTGACTCACACTCTGAGGCCTGCGGAATGACTGGATGGATACTGTCTACGGCATGTATTCATTTATACATTCATTCATTCATTCATTCATTCAGCAAATACCCATGGAGGGCTCACTATGCGCCAGGCTGGGTTCCCAGCAGGAAACAAAGTCCCTCTGAAGAGAGACTAAGTTCCTCTTCAAGGAGCTGTCAATCTTGTGGGGAGATGAACAAAACATAGAAAACAAATCCGTGCACAATCTCACATCAGACTTTAAAGCCAGCTAGGGATGACAGGTGGTTGGAGCAGAGCTGTTTTCTGAGGGTGGTCAAGGAGGACCTCTCTGAGGAGGTGACATGTAAGCAAAGCTCTGAAGGAAGTGAGGCAGCAGCTCTGTGGCTCTAGGGGAAGAGAGTTCCTGACAGAGTGAATCGCCAGTTCAAAGACCCTGAAGCATGCCTGGGAGGGTGAAAGGCCAAGAGGCCAGTGTGGACAGAGATGAGTAAGTGACATGCATGATGGAAGATGAGGGCAGACAGGAGCGGAAGGGCTGAAGCAGGGAGCACAGGTAGGCCTGTGCAGCTGGCTGGTCATCAAGGACAGCAGCTTGGCCAACAATCGGGAGCACTAAATATGAAGGGAAATAAAAATGTCATGCATGCTTACCCCTAGTCAGGCACTACTGTAAGTGCTTGGTATTTACTGTTTTTTTTCATCTTTGCCATAACTCCTAAGATAGGTCATTCTTTTCCCTAATGTATATGTCCATTTATATTTACCTTTTCCACTTGTTACTGAGTCAAAATTTAATCATATAAAATTGACCAGTTAAAGTTGACAATTCGCCCTGGCCAGGTAGCTTAGTTGGTTAGTGTTGTTCTGATACACCCATGTTTCGGATTCAATCCCCAGTCAGGGCGCATACAAGAATTAACCAATAATGCATAAATAAATGGAACAACAAATCAACGTCTGTCTCTTTCTCTCTTCCACCTTCTGTCTAAAAAGTGTCAATGAATGAAAAAGGACATTTCAATGGCGTTTTGTACACTCACAATGTTGTACAATCACCACCTCTATTTGCTTTCAAAACCTTTTCTCACCAACAGAAAACCCTGCAACACCTTAAGGGTAAGTAGCATTTCGACCCTCATTTTGCAGGTGAACACAGACAGGCAGAGACAGTAGCGGCAGGTCGCACAGCCAGGAACCTGAAGGCCTGGCTGCAGCTATGGAGAGGAACACATGACAAGCCCCCGGATGAGCTCCAGCTCCTTCAGGCACCGCAGGTACCGGTCCCAAGCTGCCCTATAAGAAGGGCGTGACAGTGCCCCTTCTTTAATTTTGTTTTATGAAAGGGGAGTAGGGGGCATTTGAGGCCAGAAAAGGGGGAATCATCTGAAAAGTTGAACAGTGCCTGCATCCCTATTTATATGGAGGGAATGAAGGCTTTGGAGCCAGGTGTGAGTTCAAATCTCAATTCTCCCACCTGACAGCTGTGTGATCTTTTTAAACAAGACTTTATTTATTTATTTTAGAGAGAGGGGAAGAGAGGGAGAAAGAGGTGGAGGGAAACATTGATGTGTGAGAGAAACATAGATTGGTTGCCTCTCACACACCCCCAGCTGGAGACCTGGCCTGAAACCCAGGCATGCTCTATGTCCCGGAATCAAACACATAACATTTCATTTTGCAGGGTGACAACCAACTCTCTGAGCCACAGCAGCCAGGGCCAGCTGTGTGATCTCGAGCAAGATCCCTCTCCCTGCACCTTTTTTCTTTTCTGTGGAGATAATACGAGCACCCACCTCACTGCGTGCTGGGCAATGTGAGTTCAATATACAACCGCTGACATTCACTTCATGGCTCTCCTCTGCTCCTGGAAATAAACTTGGCAGATGCCGAAATGCAACCTCATTGTTGGGACTGATGAATTATCTGGAAGGAAGCACTCTTCATTACCAGAAAGAACACATCTGACTGCTAAGTAATCATGGATTCTCAAGATTGAGAGTATGGTGCTAATTTTTAAAAACAACTGTATTAGGATGTCATGAACATAAAATAAAAGGTTATAAGGTTATCCTTCTTACGTGTGCCTTTCTATGGATTTTGACAAATGTACGTCCTGTGTAACCACCACCCAATCAGGATACACATCATATCCATCACCCCAAAGCACCTTTGTCTCCCTCACCCACCAACCCCACCTCCTGGGCCCAGGCTACCACTAATTTTATTTGTCAGTATAGCTTGGTTGTGTCTCTTCTAGAACTTCCATGTAAGTGGAATCAGGCAGCACCTACTATTTTGTGTCTGGCTTCTTTCATTTTGTCTTAATGTCTCTGAGGTTCATCACATTGTTGCAAGTATCAGCTGACTGTCTCTTTTTACTGCCTGGTATTATTCCCCAAATATTGCTTAAACTTAAACAACTCTCATGGATCATCTTTATTTTCTGGTGCAGAGCCTGCCCTCAGGACACATCCCCAAATCCTCTGCTTCCTGTTCCTGATCTTTGGGTGCAGCTTCATCCCGTGTGAAGGAGAACCCATCTTTGAGCGAGTCCTGGAATGGTGGAAGAAGCCCTCACTCTCAGGGTGGACCACCCAAAAACAAGCAAATCTCACTCTTGCCAGTATTGATTACTCTTGGTAAAGTTCTGCCGTCTTCTCTCCTCCGTGGACTCACTCCCAGGCAATGTCACCCAATTCTGTGACTTTACTCCACCCATATCCTGATAACCCTTAAATGTAAATCTAAAACGTAGATCCAGCCTTTCCCCTGAGCTCCAGATGCTGATAACCAGCTGTCCATCAATGTGCTTTCACCGGCTCCTCCTGCATTTCTTCCCCAATCAGTAAAAGGGCCACCCAACACCTAGGGACCTCCTGGTCTCCTTGCATCTCCTCCCTGCTTCTTGTCCACCAGCTGGGCCTGTTGGTACCATCTCTAATATACATTCTATTGTAGAATCCCATCCCATCTTTCAGTTGAACTGCTATGGCAGGAACGCATCCAGCCATGTAGACAATATTCATTTCAGACTTAAGAGCTGATGGCCAGGGGCAGGTGTGTGGGCTTTTGGAGACACAGCCTGGAACCCCAGGTCTAGGTATATGTCTTGCCTATGCTGCTACTGATTGTGTGACCCTCAGCAAGCCACGTACCCTCTGCAGTCTCGGTTTCTTGCTCCCCAAAGTGGGGATGAATCTGTCTGCCTCACAGGGCAGTTGAGAAGGTCCAATGAGGTAACTTCGTCCATGGTACCAGGAGGAGAAGCAGCCTCCATGAGGAGGTAAGGATTTCATGCCACAGGTATTCATTGCACAGCTACCATGTGCCAGGCACTTGCTTGGTTTTGGGGCTGTGATGGCAAGAGAGTATCATGTCCTTGCTCTCAGAGCTTTAATGGTGGTAGACAAACAGGCAACAGAGGAGGGCACCCCTGGCAGGGGGCATGGCACATAAAAGGGTGTGGAGGTGGGGTGGAAAGGAAGCACCAGCCAGAGTTTGGTCTGCAGTAGCTGGCAGAGTGGGGATGGGGAACAGGGAGAAGCCATCGCCTCCCCTAAAGCCATGGGAAAATGTAGGGGGACCTCAGTCAGGGCTCTTGTTGAGGCAAAACTGCAGCTCCTTTGTAGGGGGGCAAGGAAGGGCCCTAGTGACCAGGCTATGGGAACCACTGGCCTGTTCCTGTTACGTAACACCCCCTCCCCTCTAGTCAGAGCTATAGCCCCAGACTAGGAACCTCCCCAGCAGGGACATCTGTCCCCAGGAGGCCAGGGCCCTGACAAAATGTTTGGGGTGCTCATGACAGCAGCATTTTCCACCTGGCCCACAAGTCAATTCTTGCTTGGCCTCCGGCCCCTGAGCTCAATTCTCTGTGTCTAGGCTGGGTTAGGCCATGCCCTGGCCTAGGAGTTCAATAAAAGATGTGTGTGTGTGTGTGTGTGTGTGTGTGAGAGAGAGAGAGAGAGAGAGAGAGAAGGGGGCGGGGGGAGACAGAATATATGTGAAGGAATGAATACGTGTGAGGAAATGGATATGTGTGAGAGAACGGGTGTGAATACGTCAGAGTGTTGGTGAATGAGTGTGTGTGAGAGACAAAGATAACTGTGTGTGAAAGAATGAATGTGAGTGTGCGTGTGAGCGGGTAGAGGATGAACCATCCCTTCTGCCGGCACCAGGCAGCTGGACTAATGGTCCATTTCCCCCTTGGTTTGGAGCCCTCCCCCTACCCCCAGCTGCCCTGATGGGCCAGGTCAGCCCCCCCTCCACAGGAGTCCCCAGCCGCTCCCCACTCGGCTTTCCTTGTATTGTGCACCGCCTGGTTCCTCGAGGAAATGGGGCGGCTGTTGGGTGCGGGGGCGGCCGCCAGCAGCCCCACCTCCTTCCCCCCATTGTCACTCCTGGCTTTGGCCCTTGGTCCCTGCTGCCGACACTAAAAATAGTTCGGCTCACAGGGAGTCCACCGCACCCCTGAGTGGGCCTCCAGGCTTGGTGGGAGGTCAGCGTTGGCAGCACAGAGCTGCCCCCTCCCCTGGGTGTGGGCACAAGTGACTTGAGTCAGAGCACATGAGGGCTCTGTGAACTCAGGTGGCTTTCTGTCCCTCTTTAAGCCTCAGTTTCCTCACCGGTAAAATGGGGATAAGGATTCCTGCCTGCCTGGGTGGCTTTGAGAGTGCACAGAAGTGTGACTGGGTGCTCAGTGCTCCGTTCTGTCCTGCCTGTCGTCGGGTGGTGTTGCCCGAGTATCTGGAGGGCTGAGGAGAGAGGGCAGGGCATCACGCTTTCACCCTTACCCCAAACTGTAGCGACTGCCAGGGACTCCTGATTTCCTCCACACACAGAAGCCCTGGGCATCCTGAAGCATCTGCAGGTTTTCTGGGTGGACCCTGGCAACCAGCTGCCATCTGCTGAGCCTCTGAGGTCAGTGTGAGATCACACTGTGGATGATATGGCTGGTCTGGGACTTGAACCTGTGTCTGGAACCTCCGAGGTCTGTGTTTTTTCCTTTTAAAGGGGCTGCCTCCATGCTGATGACTCCAACTTCCTGGCTGGGATAACCCTGTCTTTTAGCACACAAAACACATGATTTATTGAAAAGGAAGATGAGGACATTGGGTGGTAGGCATTGAAGTCTGAGCTCAGGTCCGGGGGCTGGGGAGCTTCCCTAGAGCCTGTGTGAGTGGACTGTGGCCCCCCAGGTGCCACTGCTGGCCACTGATCTGGGCCTGCGAAGGAATTACCAGCCTATCCGGCTCTTCCCACCTGCTTTCTTCCTTTGTTCGTCTTTCTTTCTTTTTCCTTTTTTTGCCATGAAGTGTTTCAAACATGGGTTCCTTTATACAGGTTCAGAGTCGCAAACTTCTAGATACTCTTGTCACGTGTTTTTGTGACTGTGTCCCCCCACTAATCCTGGGCCCTGGGGCAAAGGCTGAAGCTGTATTACTATTTCCTGTACCCCCCAAACAAATAAACCCTCATGGAGGGAGTGTTCTCCCACGCAACCCCTCATAATCTGCAGATTTGTCTCCATTCACATGTATTTTGGGACTTGTGGACACTCTGTCACCTAGTTTTGTTATAAATCTTGCCCATTGGTTTTGGTTTCCTACCTAGTTGCTTCATCTGTTTTGATGTGGGGATTTGGGAAGATGGGAAAACTGTTTCCGCAGCCTGCAGCCGCCTTCCCAGAGCCTGGACTCCTACTGAGTTTACATGTATGTGGAAAACAAAACGAAACAGCACTCAAGGGATTGAGTGAGTGCTGGGTCTCCCTCAGACCCTGCAGGTGACCGCTGTTAGGGTTTGGGGCTCCCTGCATCAAGCACACGGAGTCACCCGGCCTGGTCTGACACAGACACTGGTGCATCCTGCTTTTCTGTCTGTGCTTAGCACTGCGTTTTGACATTGTTCCAAGTCAGTATACAGGGTGCTTCCCCATTTGAAAATAAAGATGGCTGCCTATCAGAGGGGATTTTTAGCTTTTTGTATCATCGACCCCTGTGACATCTGGTGACAGGACAGACCCCTTCTTGTAACCACTTTTTTTTTAAAGCACATCAAGGGCACGTTACATTTTAGGAAACCCACTACACTGAAATGCTATTACTGCAATAGCAAGAAGGGTTTGTGATGACGTTAATAGGTGAGTTTCTTCAACAGCACATTGAATGAAAGGCATGGGTGCAGGTCTCCAGTCTTGAGGAGCATAAACAATTTGTGGAGGTGTCTGCAACCACTGTGTGCTCATCCAAAAGTGTGTTCAACTTCTCTTGTGACAAGGCCCCAGTTAACCCTGTTGTGGCCTATGATTCACATGCATACTTGAAGGACGTGCTGCCTTTTACTTAGAAGTCAGTGACTATAAATTTTTCCCCCATCCAAGTTCACAGAGTTCCCGAGTTTGAGACCACAGGTTAAACCTTGCTACAAAGAAAAAAATGTACAGCTGTTGCTCCTTTAATTCAACCGGTCCCTCGTTGAAAAGTCGCTGTTTTAGCATTTCAACAAATCTTGTCATTGCACAGATGGGGAAACTGAGGCCCAGCTGATGAATGGACTTGGGTGGCAGATCCAGGAGGCCCAACTCCCTATTCAGGTGCTTGTCCCCTACCAGGCTGGAGGCAGGGAGCTGGCCTGCCTGCCAAGGAGCAGGTTGGCAGCTGGTCTCCTGTCCTGAGAGTGACCCGGTCCCGCCTGCGCCCTGCACCCCACCCTGGCCAGCACAGCTGTGGATGTGACAGGAGACTTGGCTCTGTTTCACCCAGGCACATTCCTGGCCCAGCCACAATATTTGTTTTTGGTGACTCTTTCTCCCACACCCCCCACCTTCACCCCCCTTTTCCTCAAAAATGCTGTGTCTCTCCCCAGAGGGTCGCTTTGGGCGCGGCTCCTGGAGGGAAATGTGGCCTGGATTTCCTGGAACACCCGGAGCTGGAGTCCCAGTGCTGGGAGGAGGGGAGCTGCTGGCCACTGAGGAACACCCTGCCCACTCTCCCCCCATAACTGGGTTCTCTGGAGAAAGGGGCTGAGCGGGAGCCTCCATATTCTCATTCCACTGGGCCCTAGGAGCAGAATACCTCCTGCTGCTGTTGGGACAAGGAGTGAGGCACCCTCCTGGGGAATCGCAGCTCTGTGACCTTGGACAAGCCATGTGTGCTCGCTGAGCCCTGGTTTCCTCGCTCCTTAGAGCGGAGCCTGTGATCAGAACCTGCCAAGGCCGGTGGCCAGTCCAGTGAGGCATTGGCTGTGCTTGGGCCCTTCCTGGACCCGGCATCAGCAAGTGGGATGTGAGGGGACTTGGGGATGTAGTTGGGGCAGGGGTGAGACCGGAGACCTTTCATCCTTCATTCATTCATGTGACAAATACCTGTTGAGCACTTACCATTGTGAACCAAGTCCTCCCTGCCTTCCTCGGTTCACAAAGAGCAGACAGATAAGTGCCCTGTAGGTGGTCAGGTGCAGGTGAGTGCTGTGGGGAAGCATAAAGCAGGGTGCAAGAGGCCGGGGGTGCCTCTGCTGTGGGGACTGAGCAGAGGCCTGCATGAAGCAGAGGGAGCAGGTGAGCCAAAGGCTCCTGCCAAGCAAGGGAGGGAGGTGCCAGCAGGGAGGGGCCTGGGGCCTGCAGGCCAAGGCAAGGACTCTCCTTGATTCATGGGCGCTCTGATTGTGCAGTGACACCATCTGTAACATGAGTCACCTGTGGCTCCTACTGGGGCTGCATATGTGGACCACCAGCTTAAAGGCCAATCAGCTTGGAACCTGGCATAGCTCCTTCCTGGGTCTGGGTATGTGGGCAGGAGGCTTCCCTCCTCATGCCTGTTTCCTCCTCAGTAACGTGGGGTTCATAGCACGTGGGTGGCTATGAGGAGGGACCCTGAAGGGCGCAGCTACAGCTCTCATGGCAGGAGCTGCTCTTCCTGTAAGTCCCTGTGGAGCACAGCCACTCTCTTGGGGAAAAGGCGCTGGTGGCTGAGCTGAAGGCTGGCATGCTTAGCTCCTGGGGACATGTGGGCTTATGACCTGGAATGGGGTTATCCCTCAGTTTACTTGTGGCTCTTTTCCTTTTCTGGGTACTGAGCTGGAATTAGGGAAGACTCTGGGGCAAGAAGCCACCCTGAGATGTGTGTGTGTCCGTGTGTGTTGGGAGGGGGCAGGGGTCCTCCTGAGTTTCTCTGTCATCTCAAGATGCCCTGCCAATCACTGACCCTTCCCCAGAGGAAGCTGGGGCCCATCTGGTATGCTCATTCACCTCCCTCTCTTCCCTGCCTTGAGCCTCAGTTTCATCATCTGTGAAGTGGGCACAGCCAGTCTCAGTCCTGGCGGTGTGAGGAGGTTTGGGGAAACAGTGGTTTGTTGTGCGTGAGGTGCTTGGGCCGGGGCACTTTGTTGAGATGGGATCCCACCCGTCTGGGCACTGTGCTAAGCACTTCCAGGCGTTAGCTGAAAGCCGATGGGATCGTGTCACTCTCTTGGAACCTTCAGTGGCTACCCTTTGCCCTCCAGAAAAGAAAGAACTCCTGTCCCAGGGGTACAGGCCTCCTGGCTCTTCCTCGTTAGTCCAAACTGTGTTCTGGCATCCAGGCCTTCGCATTGCTCCCTATGCCCTTTCCCCTGGCCTAGTCAACGTGTAGTTTAACTCAGCTGCCTCTTCCTAGAGGAAGCGCACATTGACCTGCATCCTACGCTGGGTCCAGTGTTGCCTGGTCTTAATGGTGCTGCCTGTTCTGGTAACACTTGTCACTGGTGTGATTTCATGTGTGGGGGCAACTGCCTGGATTGGCACTGACTGTGTTTTCCACGAGGGCAGGAACATTGTCTCGTTCACAACTGTATCCCCAACACCCAACACAGTCCCAGCACATGGCAGATGCTCAGTAACTGCCTGTTGGACACATCGTAGGGATGGAATGCTCTTGACAACCAGAGGAAGGAGGTGGTATTATTCCATGTTTACAGATAAAGCACAGGTTGGTTAAGTGACATGCCCCAAGGTCGGACAGCCAGAATCACGTGGTATATGTCTGGGGATGTCTCTCTGCCAGCAGGGCCCAGAAGATGGGCAGATGGGGTTCTGCAAAGTAGGAATAAGACTGTTTGGACAGGGAGGGGGTATGGGGTTGAGCCCCACCCATCCGTGTTTTCTCCTCAAGGATGATGGTTTGTAGCTGTTTTCCTCAAGGGCGAATCAGGTGACCTTCAGGTTGGGGCCTCCAAGTCCCAGGGGCTGGCTGGGTGGAGGGCCCGGTCTGGCTCAGGCTGCTTTTCCCGCCCCTTTGCCGCCTGCTGGCTTCAGGCACAGATTACAACTTCCCTCCTCAGCTGTCTTACGCAGGCCACCTCCGGCTGGCCATTGTCTCATTGTTTGCTGAGGGAAGCTCCAGGAGGAAATTAACCTGCTGCTCACCCCAAGCAGGGAGTTTCACCCCGAGTCCCTACTGGGAATGCCTGGGGGACGGGCAGAAGGGGTGGGGCAGGTAGCAGACAATTCAACAGGCAGCCTTGAAAGGAGTGAGCTCCCAGGCAGGGAAAAACGCAAGCAGAGGCTACAATACATTCACTGGCAAACATCTATTTGGCTCTATCATGGGTTGAGCTGAAGATACAGATGTGAGACAAAGACCTTCTTAAGGACCCTGTAGCTGATGGGATGTGCTTTGCAGGGGCCTCAAAGCCAGACGTGTCTGGGGTAACAGAAACCTGAAGGCATGTGAGCAATAGGGAGTGGTGGGGCCTATGACAAAATGAAAACTGCAGGAGCCTCCTAAGACTCCAATGTCATTTTAACAAGATGCTAATGAAGCCCAACAAATCCCCCCATACTGATGCAGCCTGTAGGCTCCCAGTCTAGACCTTTAGAAGAGAATTCTTATTCTGGGGTGAATTAGATCATTACCTGTTGTTGGTATTCCCACACCTCATTCCCTCAACCCACTGCTAACCTCAGCTGTAGCTACTGTGGGGACTTCTCAGCACACTGACAAGCATCTTCCTTCAAGCACGTGTCAGTCTTTTGGTTTTTCTGAAGACTTGGAAATTCTCTCAACCAGGATCTGGGAGGAGCTGATGCACCCCCTGGAAACCTTTCATCACTGTGGGGTGGGAGTTAGTGGATAAGTTTCTCAGCATTTTATCCTTTGGAGATGACACCTCTTGGTTGCTCACATGGTCTGAATGAGAAAGGGTCCTGGTTGTGCATTTTGGAAACTGGCTCACTAACTCACCTTCATTGCCTTTCCTCCCTTCCCTAGTCTCACGCACCCAGATCCCTCTGGCTTTCTGGGCTACTGGTACCCAAATTCTGGCCTCAGGCTCTATTTCCAGGGGAACTCGCACTAAGACCATCTCTAATGTTCTTTCTCAATAAAGTTTATGATTCTAACCTTATGTGATTCTAAGACTGGCTACATTAACTCTGTGATTACACATTTTCATAAGTTAGCCCATCTGTGGTTCCAGAATGACGTCATGTTAATATGGCCAACATGCACCTATCTGCCCTGAACTCAGGTATGCAAGAAATATAACACTCCATTTTCTGTAACTGAATTGTGCGTCTCCTGAGCTCCTGTTATTCCTAATGCCAGAAAACACAAAGTTCAATCAGATCAGATTTGAACATGATAGAGTAAGTCAAGTTTTCCCCTCCCTTCTCTTTCATCTGGGTGTTTAGTCCTAGATGGTGAGGGCATCTTGATACTGGGTGGGAGAGGAGAGGGGTTTGTGGCTGGTATTTCCCAAGCTGTAATGTTCATCTGTTCCTCCAGCATGCCTCTTCACATTGACATCTACTGGAAACAACTCCACCTGGATCTATAGTTTGGCCTATAGGGTCATAGAAGCAAGCCCTGGCTGGTGGCGCAGCGGATAGGTGCTGGCCTATGAACCCAAAGGTCGCTGGTTCAATTCCCAGCCAGGTTGCAAGCCAGGTCTCCAGCCAGGTCCATAGCGGGAGGCAGGTGAAAGGTAACCATACATTGATGTTTCTCTCCCTCTCTTCCTCTCTCCATTCCCCTCTCTCTAGAAATAATAAATTAAAAAAGCATAGCTTTTCTTGAACCCCAAAGGGTAAGTAGAGTCACATCCACTCTGTTTTCGGTCACCTGGGACAAGATTCAAGAATCTTTGAATCTTACAAGCTCTAGTGCGTGAACTCACTTATATATTCTGATGATGTTTGTCATGAAGGAAAAAATAGGGTGGCAGGGAATGCTGTTTGAGGAGTCTTTTTTTGTTGTTTGTTTTGTTTTTAGAGAGATTTTTATTGCTTTGAGGAGTCTTAATAAGTAAAGACTCAGAGTCAAGGTCAGGAGAAGCCATCAAAAGATTTGGCAGGGAAGGAAGATGTCTGAGTTGTATCTGTAGCTATAAAACATTTGATAACATTGAAGGCATTTCCTGCATTTTTGGATACAGCTTACCTTTCCCCTATTTGTTAGAGGCATCCGTTACCTTAGCAAGAGGATAATGGGGCAGCAGTGGAAGAAATTAATTTTCTGAGTCTCAAAGGCTAAAGGTTTTGGTTTACAAGAGTCATGAAAGTTTAGTCAAAGCCCTGAGTAATTTGAGGGTATACAATTTCTGCCATAACTAATAGAGGAAGAAGAACAGATGACTCAAATTAGCTTTTCTCTTTAGGAAATGAGATAAAGATTATCTGGGAGGTGGGGAGAAGGGAAGTGTAGCAATGATCTGACTTTCCCTTCTGTAGCTGCTGATGGCACCACAATTAAGACTACATTTCCCAGTCTCCCTTGCAGTTAGGTGTGGCCACAGGACCAGATTCTGACAAAGGATATGGATGTGAACCCAATGGTCTGTGCAAATTCTGGGTCATGTTTTAAAAAAAAAAAGAAAGAGTGATGTTTTCTTGCTACTCCTTTTTTCCCATTTCTACCAGCTGGCGTTTGACATGGGCTGGGCTTCAGAAGCCACCTCAGTCCACAAGCTGGAAGCTACATGGGAAGGATGTCAGAGCAATGAACTGGGGAGACCCAGGGTTCCTGACACCGTGGAACTCTGATCAGCCCGGACTGTTTATCCTCTGCTAGTCAATGAGAGAAATCAACTTCTATCTGATTTAGGACACAGTTAGTTTGGCTGGTGTTACAACAGCTGAATTAGCTTCCCCAGTAATACTGATTGTCAGTTCCAAGACACTATGGAGCATATGGAGATGCTAGGGTGCGACCCCCAAGAAAGAATACGGAGACCCTGGGTAATCTCGAGGGATTGGATAACAAGACTCAGGTGGCCTTGCTCCAGGTCCAACCTAAGGAAGCTGCAAACCTAGATGCTCGAGCCGGTGTGCAGGCCCCTGGCCCAAGACCCTTTCTGCACAAATAAGAAAGTGGGGGAGGGCGTGACCAGAGGGAACAAAGAGAAAGAAGACACCCTGAATTGACCAGGATTAAGTTTCTACTACCCAGGGGAATGGAGGCTGTTTATTTTGGGTGTGGGCTAACCCAAATACCTGCTTCACGTTTTACTATTGCTATTATTATTATTATTCTCCTAGCCCCAGTCCAGCAGTCCCAGGAGACTGCATTTTATCACTGCATGTTTGCTGAGTACCAAGGCTCAGGCTCAGGTCCCAGCTCAGCCACCAGCCTGCCTTGAGCATTTTGGGTGCCTTCTCTGAGCTCCAGAGAACTCACTGGGGTTGTAAAGGGGCTGAACTTCACAATGTCCATAGTGGCTCTTTCTGCACTGATATTCAGTGATTCTCCTCAGTGTCTGACATTGGAGGGAGTTCAGGAAAAGTGCGATGAAATGACTTGGTTCCAATCTGTGGAGAGACAAGACAAATACATGGGCATACAGACATATACACACTTAAACTGATGTGGATTACCAAACATCACAGTAGCTGAGAGGAAATACAGCATTAAGGTTTAGGATGCAGGCTTTGGGATTGGACAGACAAGTGTTACACACCCATCTTCAATCACTGCATACCTGATGACCTTGGGCAAGTCAC
Organism: Noctilio leporinus; assembly: GCA_004026585.1. Taxonomy (NCBI): domain Eukaryota; kingdom Metazoa; phylum Chordata; class Mammalia; order Chiroptera; family Noctilionidae; genus Noctilio; species Noctilio leporinus. The sequence goes on along the minus strand of PVIW01001010.1, from coordinate 248,534 downwards.
TGTACATTTCTGAGCCTTCCTCACGTTTAAAAGGAGGATAATGATAACAACCTTTAGAGTTCATATGGAAATAAAATTAGGTAGTATATGTACAGTACCAAGGTCAATGCGCATGGTGAATGCTTGATATATGATCATTTTGCTGAACATTGTGAATCATGGCAGGAACCAAGTGAAAGGTAGAGAAGGGCAGGGATAGGAGGCCTCTAGTGTGGAATAGGGAGGTTCCTGAGGGCCGGGGTGTGAAGAGGCTCTTGGATGAGGCAAGCCATGAAGGGTGCTAGGATGTGTCAAGTTGGCAGCAGAGAGGATAAGGTACAACTAGAGGAAGAAGGAGAAAATAAAGAAGCCAAGTGGAGCCCGGCTTGGGAAAATCAGGTCCTTCTCTGAGCCTTATTTTCCTCATTTGTAAAGTGCACATCACAGCACTTTGCAGTATTTTTGCAACGATTACTTGAGGTGACAGAAGTCAAGCACCTGTGAGGATGTCTGGCTTTGGAACCACATCAAATATCAGTTTCATTTCTTTTGCCAGAGAATGGATTCACAAAATATCAGGGTTAGAATGAACTTCAAAGAATGTCCACAGTGCTGGACTGGTGTTGTTTCTGTTGGTTGGAATGTCATCCCATGTACCAAAAGGTTGTGGGTTTGATTCCTGATCAGGATATATACCTAGGTTGCTGGTTGGGTCCCAGTCGGGGCACATATGGGGGGCAACTGGTCAGTGTTTCTCTCTTACATTGATATTTTCCTCTCTCTCCTTTCTTCTCTCTCTAAAATCAATGAATGTATCCTTGGGCAAGGATTTTTTTTTTAAAGTATACATTGGTAACACACGTCTATTCATGAATCTTCACACATCATCCATCAATCTATCCAGCTATCACTTATCCACTTTTCATACATTCATTTAAACACCAACAATTCATTCATCATCCATTCACCATTCATCCAGCTAAACATCCATTTATTCTTCACCATCACCTCTTCCTTATCCATCATCATGCATTCACCACCAAACCACTATCCATCTGTGTATCCACCCTTTATCAATCTACGTATCATCCATTCAGCCATACATCAAGCCACCCACCCAGCCATCATCATTCCATTCGTCTATTTAGCATCTATCCATCATTCATCTACTAGTCACTAACCATTAATAGCCATCCTACCATCTCTTCTGCAGTCCTTAGTCCCTCATTTATTCCTTCTTAATGCATCTATTCATCTATTTATCTCTCATCCATTCATACATACATACATACATACATATATTATTTCATTGGTCATTTATCCATGCACCATCCTAATGCATCAAGTATCCATTAACATATATTCCTCATTCATTTCTTCATATCTATCATTCACAAGACAATCATCAATTCACCAATTCTTCATTTATTCCTCTTCCATTCACCATCCATCCTTCATTCACTCTTTCCCTAAATATCTATTATTTATTAGCTACATCCATCATTGTCTATGCCTCTTACATCTCTACAACCACATACAATTCATGTAACCATTTTATCATCTGTCTGTATCCATCAGTTTAGTCATCCATTCATGTGTTTCATTTTTCATATCACCTGCTGTGTAATGTGTAGTAGAGATACAGACTAAATAAGTTACAATCTGTCCTCAAGTAGTTCAGCATCTAGTAGGGAAAGACAGACAAGCCAGTAGTTACATGTAAGCTGGTGGCTGCTATCATAGCAGAATGATTGCACCGTGCACCAAGGGGGAGAACACAGAGAGCCCCAAACTACCTGAGAGAATGAAGGAAAGGTTCACAAAGAGGGTGGCTGCTGAACCGGGTCTAGAAGGATGAGTGGAGGTTCAGCTGGTGTATTCGTGGGGGAAAGGCTGAGTCCTAAAGTGGGGAAGTGACTGGCCACAAGCACGAGAGTTAGCAATGAGACAGAGACTTGCAACCAGGCCTCCAGCCTCCAAGACTGCCCTGTTTCCATGTCCCGAAGCTGGGAGGACTCGGGAATGAAAACCGCACCTCCACGTGGTGGGAGAACACTGCTGCTGCAGGGCCTGGTTGCAGATGGGTGCAGAGGCTTTCCATTCAGGGAGAGGTGACAGCAGGAGTCCTAGGGCTGGCATGGATTTCACAAAGGGAAGGAAAGCGTGGCCTTGGGAGGGAGGGAGAAAGATAGGGATGAGGTGAGGTGAGGGACACTTAGGTATTAGCTTCTTAGGTAAAGTTGGATCAAAAAAGAAACCCCTAATATGTCCTTGTTAGCTTTACTCAGGTGATTAATAATAGTATTGTTATTACTCTAATGGCCACATTTTATTGAACACAGACTATGTGTTAAACACTATGCTGTAAGCCTGCCATGCATTTTGTCGCCACATCCGTGGAGACCCCAAGTAATTACTTTTATTCCCATTTTACAGGTGAGGAAACTGAGTCTCTGAGGTTAAGCTAGGATTTAAATATAGTCCAGCAACACACTCTACATCATTTCCATGCCTTTCTCTCATTACTGTCTGGGCATGGCATATGGTTATGCTAGTCACTGAGCATGGAGGATGAATAGGGAAGGAAGAGAGCAGAAGAAAGGGGAGAATCATATGTGACTTAGACACAATTATTCATTTAGTAAAATACAGACTCCATCATATTGGAGATTTTTTCTGTGTCCCTGGACTCTTAAACAGTGTCCGGCACATAGTAGACACTCAAAAAAAATTTGTTCTTGCTTGAATTATATTGCAAAGAAAATGGATGACCAATGAAAATACAAAATGTATAGGTTCATATGTTTTACCACAAATCCAAAGTAATAATAACAGAAAGGTGAAAGAATTTGTGTTTATCTCAACTCTGGGTATAAATGATTCAGGACTAGCATGGTGGAGCTGGGGTCCCAGGCTTCTTCTTCCTCGTAGTACTGCCATCCCTAGGGAGTTGTCCTGGTCAGATGACTCCCCCATAGCTACACCACAGCCAGTGGGCAGGGGGAACGAACGGCCAGGGGCAGCCATGGATCAGAAGGTGTTCGCATCACTTCCGTTTCACATACCACCTGTCATTGCTATAATTAGATGCAAGGGGGAGGCTGGGAGATGTAGTCTTTACTCTGTGTGGCTAAGTGTTCTGCTAAAAGTCAGAAATTGTATTTCTATAGGAGAAAGGGGGTCACGGATACAAGGGGCAACTAGTGGTCTCTGGCACAGATGAGAAGATGTGTGGGCACCAGCAGTCTCCACAGAGTGAAGGCGCCGCAGGGAAAGAAACTTTCTCCTGCTAGACTGCAAGCTCTCTGAGGGCAGGGGCCTCTTTTAAACTTTTTAGCTCTCATTCAAGGATATGTTTGAGAGAGAGAGAGAGAGAGAGAGAGAGAGAGAGAGATGGACATGGACTCATTTCCTCCAGTATATGCTTCAATTGGATTTCAATTTGGGGATTGAATCCAAAACCTTAGGTCTGTGCCCTAACCAGAAACTGAACCTGCAGCATTTTGGTATAGGGGACAACACTCCAGCTGACTGAGCCCCCAGAACCAGGGACCTGTGTTATCTCATCTGTGAGGATAGATATGCCTCCAGTTCTGGGGGAGGAGGAGGGAGGTGTGCATCTTGAATACCATGAGCCCATTCCTGTCAGAGAAAACCATCCGTGGTTTCCTTCCTTCCTTCCTTCCTTCCTTCCTTCCTTCCTTCCTTCCTTCTCTCATCCTCCCTCCCTTTTTCTCCCTCCCTTCCTTATTTCCTTTCTTCCTCCCTTTTTTCTTCCTCTCCTTCCCTCCTCCTTCGTTCGTTCGTTCCTTCCTTCCTTCTCTCATCCTCCCTCCCTTTTTCTCCCTCCCTTCCTTATTTCTTTTCTTCCTCTCCTTCCCTCCTCCTTCCTTCCTTCCTTCCTTCTTTCCTTCCTTCTCTATTTATTCAATTTGTCCCAGAAATGTGAATCCTTCTTCCAGAAAGGATTTCATCTTTTTCATCTTGTACTGGGGGCTCTATAGAGGTATCCAGGTCTGTTCCAAACTGGAGCACACATAACCCATTTTCTCTCTCTCTCTCTATATATATATATAGAGAGAGAGAGAGAGAGAGAAAGTATCAAGTGTGCAAACTGTTTTCATTATATTGACATTGGCTCGATACTTTCTGGACATATACACATGTATAGGTATATATACATATACACATATGCCTCATGTGTATAATTATAATTATAATATAATTATAATGCATATATAATACATGTGCCAGGAAGTACTATGCTAGTCTGTGGGAAACACAGTGGTGAATAAATCAGACAAGGGTCCTTGCCCTCATGGAGCTTATGGTCCAGAGAGATTGATAATACAGAGATAAACTCATAAATAGCTATAATTATTAAATTATTAAATCAACCCTGCAAAGATGCACAGAATGAGTTGACTGCATATTGACAATTTACACCAGCATTCATTAACAAGAGAGATTACATGTTAGAAGATAATTTTTCAAAAGAATAAAATCACACCTCTTGTTCAAATATAAAATGAGCATGTGTCAAAGTTTTTATTTAAATCATTAACTTATGCGGGAACCAGTAAGTTCAAAGGAGAATCCAAAGAGAAGATGCAGCGCTCGCTTCAGCAGCACATATACTAAAATTGGAACGATACAGAGAAGATTAGCGTGGCCCTTGCACAAGGATGACACGCAAACTTGTGAAGCGTTCCATATTTTTGAGGCAAAGAAGGGGAGCAGTTTAGCCAAGGAACTAGCATGGAAGAACCATGGACATGGACAACAAGTGGAATTGACTTTCGTGGGGAGCGGGTGAGGAAGGGGACAGAGGGGAGGAAAAAGGGGATGGATGTAATACAACAAAAAATAAATTAAATTAAAAGAAAAGCAAAGAGAAGATGCACACATGCACAGACACACCCATACAATGAACAATGCTGAAATTAGTTTGCTAAAGATGAAAAACTATTTTTTTCCAAGTGGACTGGGGCTAGGGGGAATCAATTGCACCTCAAGCAGATAAAACCTATTTGCATGTCTACAAACAAGAATTATTTGTATTACTATCAGCCTTGCTAAAACTTACACAACTTACAGAGATGTGTGATAGCTCAAAGATAAAATGCATGGTTACTGGTCACCACAGAATCAGATAACCAGAAATATGGTGAAGACACTGTAGCACATTCCATAGTACATCCAGTGATCTTTCCTTTCTTTCTTTCTTTTTTTTTTCCCCTCTTTTCAAGTCTTTTACAATTTTGCCTGATATGAGGCAGACCTGTGCTAGGTATCAGTAACACAGAGACAAAGCATGCAGACACAGTATCTCCCTCAGGGGGGAGGTTATAATGTCGCTTTATGTTCTAGTAGTGGGGTGCAGGGCTGGGGAACATGCACTTTCTGCAAACCAAATAGAGTCTTTGCCATTTTTGTCTCAAATCAGATTATAAAAGCACTTTGTACCCAAGAAAAACCAGGGCTCTTCTGTCTAGTTCTAAATCCCCAAATAAATGATGTCTTGGGCCTTTCCTGTGAGTTCCTGACTCCCTAACAAAAATGACTTTATTTCACTCCTGCAGAACCCCATATGACAACATGTGGTTACCTTTGCAGACATAATAATCAAGTGAGAAAATTGCTGCTCTTTTCCGCCTTGGACAGACTAACATATTTTTCCTCAGTAATATTTTTCCCTTGAAGTATTTGCTATATTTTTTATTGGGTGATTTATTGTTCTACAACCTGGACCCTCGTCCTGGCTGGTAGCACAGCGGATAAAGCGCCGGCATGCGAACCCAAAGGTCGCAGGTTCGATTCCCCAGCCAGGGCACATATCAGGTTGCAGGCCAGGTCTCCAGTCAGGTCTGTGACTGGAGGCAGGTGAAACGCAACCATACATTGATGTCTCTCTCCCTCTCTGCCTCTCTCCCTTCCCCTCTTTCTAAAATGATGAAATAAAATCTTAAAAGAAAAAAAAAAAAAGAGAAGAAAACTGGATGTATTTAAAAATAAATAAATAAATAAAACCTGGACGCTCTTATAAAACTTCTTTTCAGGTAAATTTTTGTTTGATTTCTCAGTGCTGTTTTTTTTCCTCTAAATTTTCTTTGCAACAACATACTACCACAACAAAAATAATCACCAAGATAATGACAGATTATTCAAATACTATGAAATCCATCGGTGTAGTGATACAATAGAGAAACTTGAGGAGAAAGAAGAATCAATTTCTATCAAGGGTCAGCACTTTTTTGTAAGGGACCAGACAGCAGAAAGCACATGGCTGTGTTCCAATAAAACTTTATTTATAAAAGCAGGTGGTGGGCCAGATTTAGAATATGGGTGCTGTTTGCTGATCCATTTGAAATTGTGCAAGAACTTCCTGAGATGATATGGCAGATGAAACTTGAAGAATAAGAAGAAGCTGGCCTTCCAAGCAGAGAGGACAGAAAGCACCAAGGCCCTGAGGTAGAAAGGAGTTTGGTGTCTCTGAGGAACATCCAAGGAGCTGGTGACAGAAGCACAGTGACTGAAGGAGAGCGTGGGAGATGAGGCCAGCGATGTTGGCAGAGGCTGGGCCGTACAACAGCTTGTGCGCCACAGTTAGGAGTTTGGAATTTATTCTAAGAGCAAGCAAGCTATTACAGGGTTTAAGCTGTGAAGTGGCTGTATCAGATTTTAAGTTTAAAAAGATACCTCTGGCAGCTGTAAACTAGAGGCAGACAAAATAGAGGGGTGAGACTAGCAAGTTGGCTACATAGTGGACGACAACAGATAAAAGATGGCACTGAAAACGGTTGGGCGAGAGGCATTTTGTAGGGATGGGCAGGTACAGGGTGGGATTCGTCTCAGCATCAAAGATAAGCCCCTCCTCCCCTTTCCTGCTGCATAATGTCTGAACTCCTCTCCCTGGTGACCAGGCCTTTCTGATGTGGCCTCCACGAACTGCGCAGCCTCACCCTTTCTACTCCTGATGTTTGCCTTACGGCCCCCCATCCCAGCAGAACATGCAAGGTTCTACAGCAGGGCCTTCTGTCGCCTGACCTTGTACAAGTTGTAGGGCTCACTTGTCTGTCAGACTACGTTTCCCCCGTTAGACGGTGAGTTCCTTCAGAACAAGAGTTACCACCGATTTACGCTCACAAAATGAACCAAGTGACAGAGTCCTGATAAACGTTAGTTGCCTGAATGAATGAACAACAAACCTGCAATACCTAACAGAGGGCTTCATCCATGGTTTTTGCTGATGGCCATTGAATCAATTAGTTTATAAGAAAGTGAATAAATGATAAGAATGAATGAGTGAATGAACTCACAGTGTTCATAACCAAGTCTGTTTATGAAACAGACTAATAAATATTTGGGTTTTTTTAAATTGAAAAATTGGGTATATTTAAACCGTATATATTCATATGGCTTAAAAGATACAAAAGGGGATACTGTGAAAGGCTCACCTGGTTCCCTCCACTTTGATTAGTTTCTGACTTTCCAAGTTTCCTCACGCAAATTGATGCAAGTGAAAAACTATATTGTTATTGCCCAAGGTCATGTTTGGTGAGATTAGCTGGGACTGAGTTGGTGGGGACTTGTTTGTCCATTTCTCACTTACCTTGAGACTTGAATCTGAGCCCCAAACCTGGGCTTCATTCTGGCTGGGGCTCTGACCTCCCACCTGGCCTGAACGCAGGGGAGACACAGCCCTTCCCTGGAAAGGACCCCGGGTTCACTGCTACCTAACAGTGGGCTGGGTGCAGTGCGACAGGTTCCCCCTCGGTGGAGCCACACCTCACTGCAGAGCTCCAAAACCCAGAGGGAGAGCCCCTTCCTGCCTTTCCATTTCTCCTTGGACTTGCTAAGGAGAAAGTCTCTGTTGAATGCTGGTTTTTAACACCTCTCCTAACACTTGCTTCCCTTTGTAACAGAGAGCTGGCCTCCGTTTCAGAGCCGTCTGCAGGCAGCCCGATCTGGCACGAATTTAATGACATTGTTTTGTTTTCATTGTGCTTATTTTTATGGTTGCCTTCTATTTATGGCACGAGATACTGGTTTGCCATTTATGGAGGGATCTAAAGTTCCCTTTGAAATGGATATATTTATTTTTAAAAAGAGGATCCATTTAAAGAAAAGAAATGTGATGTAACTGGGAGGGCAGGTGGTAGGTACCCAGCCACGCAATATATATACTATACACTATATATAACGAGGAATGTGATGGGCTGGAGAGAATGAAATGCCTCTCGGGTCAAATGCTTCTCCCAGCCCCTAGAAAAGACCACCGAGGCTTAGTCAGGGGAAGGGACTTTCTCAAAGTCACACTAATACCCTGGACTGAGAAAGGGACCGCCTTATCTCCCTGTGGAAGGGACAACCTGTGCCCGAAGGGTAGGGCAGGGGGCAGAGGTTGTGTATACTCTCATTGGCCACTGTACTCTCGCTACACTGGCCTGGGTCAAGATCATTCAAAGTGGGCCACGTCACAGTGCGGAAACGACCAGGACCCTGAAGGAGAGGAGAGAAGCACGCTGGTGTTCACCAGGCGCTGACCCTGCGCTCAGTGCTGGACTTTGCCCCAAGGGGACTCAGGGATTCAGGGCAGAGACATACCCTACAAAGATAACTTAAGTTCCTGGAGGCAGTGTGACCAGGGCTCCAACAAAGACATTGCAAATGACATTTGGGGCTTTTGCCTGCAGAGTGGTCATTTCCCCATTTTCTTTTGGGAAATCCTCCCTCCCCACCCCACTCTTGCTTGTTGCAGCTCGGGCCACGCAAGCCCCACACCCACAGCAAAGGTGGGCACAATCAGGCCTGGCCAGTCAGAACCTATCATCCCTCTGGCCATAGGGATGATATAAGTTTGGTCATGTGGCCCAAGGCAGGCTAATGGGGGCCTTCCACAGGACTTCTGCTGAAACTGCTAGGAAATGACCCTCTCCAAAGGAGTTTCTGAAAGGATAGGTCGTGATCCAGAGTTGCTGGTGGCCATTTTCATCACTAAAAGAGAAGAGGGTCTCCGAGAATGAAGCTAACATCAAGGAAAGTAGGATGTGAGAGATACAGACAGCTAATGGTATAATAAGATGATCGGGATTCAGCCATAAAATCAGTGCCCTGAACTGGAAGCCGATAAATTACCTTTTTTTCTCCCCCCATTAGCCACTTTGAACTGAATTTCTGTCACAACCAAAAGAGACCTGGCCAATTCTAGCCAGAAACACATGAGAAAGCTGGAAAAGGAGAGCGGTTGAAGTGATGATGATTTGTCTGCAAACCACTTCTTGTAGGATTTGAGCAGCATTTTGAAAAATGTAGAGGATTTTGAAGGAAGTAGAAGAAACAATATTTCCAGTGGGGAGTGAATAGCTTGGGCAAGGTCTTGGCGGTGGAACAGTGCAGGGGTGAGAAAACTGAGCTTTGGTAAGATTAAGCAAATTTCCCAGGGCTCTGTAACTCAGAAACAGCAGAGCTGTCAGTCCAAATTGCCCAGTTCAAAGACGAGAACCACACAGCTGGGCCAGGTGTCTAGGCATCCTTGCCTCCATGTGTGGGGTTTCCAGGAGTCCCTGAACCTCACATGAAGCTCATTTGTCCATGGGCTTCTTTGGGGAGCAGCTTCATTGCTTTCATCAGAACCTCAGAGGGGTTCTTGATAACCCACCATTTCAGATGCCCTTCTGCAAACAAAAGAGAAAGATGGAGAGTTTTAAATATTGGGCTGATAAAGTCCATGCTTTTAGAACATTCACGTTGACTATTCATTGCAGCAATGTCCCTAAGACAAAAGAATAGACATAAATACAGACAACAGTATGGTGATTACCAGAGGGAAAGAGGGTAGGAAGAGGGGAAATGGGAATAAATGGCAACAGACGGGGACTTGAGTTGGGATGGTGAACACACAATACAATATATAGAGGTGCATTACAGAATTGTAATGCGTCTGAAACCTATATCATTTTGTCAACCAATGTCACCCCAATAAATTCAGTTAAAGAAATCTTTGGAAACATCTTTCATGTCCGCCAAGAGTGTGCTCATTAATTATGTTGTGGCACATCTTACCAAAGAAGGGAATGATAGGCAGCTATGAAGGTGAATGGAGAAACTTAATGCACCAATATAGATTCATTTCAATATTTAAAAAAGATAAAGCAAAGTACAGACCAGGTACATAAAAAGCACCTATCTATTTGTGTTTTTTTTTTTTTTTTAAAGAGAGAAAGATCATAGAATATATTCAGCAATATTCACAAGAAAATAGCCAATGGAAATCTTACTTCATATGGTTTTTATAAAGATTAAAGAGTTAATATTATATAATTGCTTAGTTAGAAGGGGGCCTGGCACTAGATAAAAGAAGGGTTGCCTCAGGGCACAGAAATGAAGTTCCTGAGAGTTGGCAGGAGACTTATTTTCACCTGATAGTCTTAGGTACATTTTGCATTTGTTACTGCAGGCAAATATTTTATGTATTTTTTCCTCACTACTTTCTTTTTTTTTAAAAGTATTTTATTTATTATTTTTAGAGAGAGGGGTAGGGAGAGAGGCAGAGAGGAAGAGCGACATCTATGTATGGTTGCCTTTCACCTGCCTCCAGCTACAGACCTGGCTGGAGACCTGGCTTGCAACCCGGTAACATGCCCTGGCTGGGACTCGAACCAGTGATCTTTGGGTTCCCAGGCCAGTGCCATTCCACTGAGCCACCAGCCAGAGCCTTATGTATATTTTTAAGAATTAAAATGAAATGTTTCTAGATAGATAAGAGATCATCTGACAGGGGTCAGAGGCTGGCAGGAGGTTCCACCCAGAATTCCAAGGAGTGAGCTGAAATTGGTCAAAGGCTACATTGTATGGTGTGAAAATCAGGACGTGAAGAGAAGGGAAGGGGGGGGGCACCAAAACACCCACACCCCAGTGCTCACTATAAAAAGCACACTTAAAAACACCAGACTGGAAATGTTTTTTTAAAAAAATAATATTATTATTATTTTAAATAGCAAGAGCGCGTCCCCCCAGGAGGCGTGTTGCAGCTGCGGCCGGCAGTTCCCAGGTGATGTCAGTCCTGGCCAGGCGCCAGCCTCGGCCCCTTGGAGACGGTCTTGGTGGGTTCAGCTTGACTGTTTTTCCTTCCTGAGACTTGAGGACACCTTCCTGTCTCAAAGAAAGCAGCCTTTCCAGGGCTTTCTGAGAGCCGGGGTGGAGGAGGTGGTGGGTCCGGGCTGACAGGGGAGGAGAGGCAGGGGCGGGTGGGTGCGGGGCGGAGGGAAGGGGGAGACTGCACCCAGAACAGTGAGGGTAGATGGAGCAAGACAGGCTCAGTTCCTGGGTGGCTCCTTGGCCATCCCACAGGGGCAGGGCAGGGATGTCCTCCTTGGGAATCCATGGCCTGCCTCCCTGACCCCTTCCTCGCCCTGCCCTGGCTGCTGCCTGGGGGACAGATTGGGGTGGGGTGGGGTTGGGGGGTGAGAGATGTTCCCACGGAGTTCCCAGCTGGCCAGCGCCTCCTTTCCTCCCTGTGCTCTGGGCCCATCCCTCTCTTCTCTAGGGCTTAAGGCCTATTGCCAGTGTCTTCTGAGCTTCCAGGCCGCGTGGGTTTTCTGCAGACAGAAGAACCGCAGAGCTGGGTTCTAGGTCTGATCGCACTTCTAGCTGTGTGACCTCAAGCCGGCCACTGTTCCTTTTTGAGCCCCATCTGTGAAATAGGTAAAATCGGCTTTGCAGAGTGGTGTGTGGCCTGAGTGAGAACATGTTGCCTCTTGGTCCTTTGGCAGGTACCTGACAAGCACGCACTATGTGCTGGAAAATGTGAGGCACTGGGGACACTGCAGCATGATGGCCGCCAGACGGCTTGAGGAACAGGGGCTCTGGCCTGGCTCTGTGGCCAAGGGAGAGCTGCGATCTGCCTTAGAATCTCGGCATTTAGCTGAGGGTGGGCTTTGGACCCTGCGTACCTGGTCCAACTTCAGGTCTGTCAATTAGCAGCTGTGTGACCTTGGGGAGCCCACACCTCACTGGGCTGGGGAGGAGGAGCTGAGGGACAGGGCTCAAACAGTGCCTGGAACAGAGGTGGTGCCCAGTCAGGCTGAGTCGTGATCACTCTTCAAAGCTGGCCTCACTTTGACCACGTCACAGAGTTGCTCTGAAGACAGGCTGTTGGGGATTATCAGGCTACATTCAGGGGTGACTAGGGACCTGCAGGTGCCCCATCATTCATCCGATGCAGGGTGGGATGGACAACTTTGCAGAACCTTTCACATTCAGCAAAGCCTTCTCTTGCTTCAGAAGCATTTTTTTTTTTTAATTTTATATTTTTTAAGATTTTATTTATTATTTTCAGAAAGGGGAAAGGAGGGAGGCAGAGAGAGAAAGAAACATCAATGTATGGCTGCCTTTCACCTAGGGACCTGGCTGGAGATCTGGCTTGCAACCTGGTTATGTGCCCTGGCTGGGGAATTGAACCAGTGACCTTTGGTTTCACAGGCTGGCACCTTATCCACTGAGGCACAAGGCAGGAGAAGCATCATTATTCCTAGTCACACACCCCACAAGCCTGGGAAGCACCCATTACATTTTTATGGTCTGCTCAGACAGACCCTGCTTTTCTGATGGAACATGGCCTCCTCAGGACAGGCACCACATCTGTCTTATTCTGTAATCATTCTTAAGAGGCTTGCATGGTCTGAGAGCAGGTCAATGCATGTTTGTTGACTGACTGACTGACTGACCGACTGACAGGCTGACCCACCACTCTAAGTTGCTCTGTGAAGTTAAACTGTATCCTATGCCTCCTTGCATTGCTCAGGCGATGGCATCTGGAGCCAGACCCCTGGATTCAAATCACCACTAGGCCATTGATTAAGTGGTGACCTTGGGCTTGTTTTTCTAGTCTGCGGAATGAGGACAATAGTACTTACCTATGCAGGTTGTTGTGAGGCCACCGTGTCAGTCACTTGGAGTGGTCTGGTTGACTAGGGAACTGCATCAGCATCACTTACTCTCATACTTATCGCTGCTCTGTCACTGTCGCCAGGCAATGACTGGAACACATGGAACCTGGGTCCGCGTCATTTCTGACTCGGTATGCGATGTTGGGGATACCGACTTGCCTGCTCTGGGCCTCAGTGTCCCCACTGGTAACTGAAGGGCCCTTCCATTTAGACCCTGCAAGAATTCGTGTTTGAGTCTCTAGTTCTGGGGGTGTCAGTAACGCTGGGGAGCCTGTGGGAGATGCAGTTTCCTGGACACACCCCCAGATTCTGATGCCCTGAGTTCACCTGAGCCCTGGGCTCCTCTGGGCCAACTGGGATAAAGAGTCAGGCTGGGGCATGCCCCTTTGCTCTCTTGTTCTGGAGGCCCAGGCTTGGTTGGGCCCTTACAGTATTAGATACCTGGTGAAGACATGTGGGACAGTGGCCGAGAGCCCAGTGGGGCTCTGCAGCCAGAACACCAGGTTCAAATCCACTTGCTTATCAGCCACCACATGACCCTGAGCACATTCATTAACCTCTCTATGATTCAGTTTCCTCATCTATAAAATGAGGCAGTAACAGTACAAGCTTGAATAGTCTGTATTATTTAACTTAGGTAAAGTGCAAAGACCAATGACTGACACATAGTAGGCCCTCAAAAAAGTCAGGCATTTTACCAACCTTAGAAGATCTGAGCATTCAGGAAAAAAACAACAAAAAACTCAAATTTTACCAACCTCCCCTCCTATAAGGCCAGCCTGTCCCAGTTACAAAGTCCTTCTGGTCCACCGTGTGCAGAAGGACTTTCTTTATCTACACCAAGATAAAGAAAACCAAGGCCCAGAGATGGGCAGACACCCACCCCAGGTCACACAGGAGCAGTTGCCAACCTAGACCAGACCAGGTCTCGAGCTTTGCAGCTAGTTTACCCTCAGTGCCTCTTGGGTTTCCAGGCCCTGTTGGCCTGCCCTCTGACCCTGGCCCCCTGGGAGCCTGATCCCAGACCCATGGGGTCTGTAAGTCTGGTCTGAATTAGACACGCTGAGAAGCAAAAGCTTGCTGCCCCCCCAGCAGGTCGCCTGGAGGGACTGGGCTCACAGCTGCTGAGGCTCACAGGGACATAAATCATGGTGGCAGAAGCTTGGGGGCTGGGAACACCTTAGCCTTCCAAAGGGCACAGGGGCCTGAGAGTCATGGGCAGAGATGCTGGGGTCCACTGGGTTTATTTTCCATCATCTGTTGGAGCAGCTGAAGCAAGGGAGAGTCAGAGGGGACCAGGACACCATCTGGCAGGACTTACATCCGAACAGGCCAAAATCCCGACTTCAACTTTTCATTCTGCAGTCATTTACCAATATACAGAGAAGTGACTAAAGTAGTACAGAGAATTCCATATACCCTTTACCTGGACTCCACAAGTTTTAACAGTTGGTCACATTTGCTTTATCCTTCTCTTACTCACACATATTTTCCTGAACCGTTTGAGGGTATGTCCCTTGTTTTGTGTTCCTCTACCCATTCATAATACTTCAGGGTGTATTTCTTAAGCACAAGGAGACCCTCTGACATAATCATACTGTTAGCAAATTCAGAAAATGTAACATTTACACATACTTTTATCTATGATACTTATTCCTATTTTGTCAGCTGTCCAATAACGTTCTCTATAGAATTTCCCTCTGTAGGACAGAATCTAGCCCAGTGTCATATGTTACATATATTTTGCTGTCCAGGTCTACATTTTTGATGTCATGTTCACATGAAGTAAAACCTGCAGGCAGGGTTGAACAGAGATGTTCAACTTTGCATGGATGTACTAATGTTTTTGTAAATCCTCTACTTTTAATGTTCTCATGGTCATGCATTATACTTGTGACTGTGTGTGGACGCTTAAGAGTTAACTTGCTGAATATGCCATAGTTTTCTGAATTCTGTTTTGTGGCATTTTTTTTTTAAATCTAATAGGAGCCTAAGAGAATGGAAGTGGCTCCAAATCTGTGTGATTACAGCCCACTGCTGTCCCTCTTTAGGCCTTGGCTTCCCCATTGCCATGGGACATCTCCGAGGTCTTTCCACTTGCAACTGCAGAATCAGGGAAAGGAGCCCTGTGTGCTCCCTTAGAGGAGGGAGACCTGGGGTCCCGGAGGCCCAGCAGGTTGCTTCCTCTGTGTTGGCTGAGTCTCCTCTTTGCTAAATGATGACCTCGACGTAGAGAATTCTTGCTCGTGCTGATGCTCCTTGTGTCTAAGAAGGTTTGGGTGGAGGATGCAACCTGGAATTTTAAGCCTCCCATGAGGGTCGAGGTGACCTGGCTGAAGGCGGTCATCCACCCTCTTGACCCAGAGTGTCTTTTCCCTGAGCTCTTTGCCTCCTCTGGCTCTGATTTACCTTCCCTCATGGAGCCAGGAGAAGCCTGGCTGAGCTGGCCCATCCTGAAGGCAGAAAATGTGTGTGTGTGTGTGTGTGTGTGTGTGTGTGTGTGTGTGTTGGGGGCGGGATGTTAGCCAAATGACCCCCAGAGGTAGTGGTCTGCAGCTCGGCCTCTCCCAAGTCACTGTGTGTTGGGCTGGCTCATGGACATTAACTATAATGCACTGGAACACTACGCAGCTGGGAAAAAGTATGAAGCATACCTTTGAACACTGAAGCATCTGCAAGATGTAGTAGGAAAGAAAATGCAGAACGGTGTGTAAAATGCTATGACTTATGTGCAAAAACCTGATGTAACTTGTCTGTTTCTGCCAAGGCTATTCGGGCAGATACAGATACAGAATCCCCAAGACCCTGGTTAATAGTAATTGCCGCTGAGAGCTGGAACCAAGGGGGTGGGAGGGAAGTTATTGTCAGTTTCTTCTGTATTGTGTCTTCTGAACTGTGAACTTTATCTACTTCAAAGGAAATACACCTGAAAGAACCCAGTCTGAGCTGAGTGCAAGAGCGGCTCCTGGGATGCAGCTCATTGCATTTCTTGATCTGCAGGTTGGGTATGCAGGTGTGCTCAGCTTGTGAAAACCCGTTATCTGTACCCGTAACGCATTGTGCACTTCCCTGCAGGTATGTTACACTTAGTATACTGCAAATGATTGTGTAAGTGCGTGTCACGCAAAAACTGCACGATTAGTGTTAACTGTGCTTATCTTTGATAACTCTAGCATTTGATTTTTTTTACAATGAAAACATAAACGGAGAAACCTATAAATACCTTTTTAGAAACAGTCATCAGTATGGAACATTTCCTGAAGGACACACAGGAAACGGCTAACAGCCGTTGCCTTTCGGGAGGGGCCTGCGGGAGGTCTGTACTTTTTTCACTGCTTACTATTGGATACAATTTACTTACCCAGTGCATCAATGGGCTATGAAAACTATTTGACAAGGCAAAATACCATTTTGTCTTATCAGTTTTTGCTGGTTAAGAGATCAGGCCAAGGAGGCTCAGAGGGGTCAAGCAACTTTTCAGAGGTCGCCCAGCAAATCTGGTGGTAGTAGTGGGCCTCCAGCCCAGAGCACCCAAATGTCTGCTCTGCCCCCGCTTGCAGGTTTCCTGCCATTGACGAGGTCATAGTCCTTTTCCTGTGGCTTTGCCAGGGGCTGCCTGGACCTGGACCTGGGTAGGCGCAAGGACTGCAATGTGGTTTCCTAATTAGCTCCCCAGGGGGGAAGCTCAACTGGGTAGGAACGCCAGTGTCCCTGGAACACTGGGGAAGCAAGGTAGAGGGCACTTGGAAAGCTGTCCTGAGCCAGGACCCTGGCCCTTTGGGGCCCTCCTTCCTCTACTGCTTATACCAAAGGGATTAAAGGTAGCCTTTTCACGGCCTATTCCAATCTGGACTGGCAACCCAGCAACTCCTTTGTTCCCCTGGGGCCTAGGTGTTTGGTTTTCATTTGTGAGGCAGACGGGTGGGCTTGGTCCACCCCTGTGGTGTCTGGCACAGGGAGTACGCTGGCTAACCTGTAGATCTGCAAAATGGGCAGCCCCGCTTCAAGCTCAGAGGGTCAGATGAAGGGGGTGGCAAGGCAGAGTGGATATGTGTGTGGACTTTGAAGCCAGGTTTCAGGTGGAAAACAATGAAAGTGCTGCACCAATTTTGAAAGTAGGCAGATGAGCATAACTTGAGTAAAGGGAGCACTGCCTAGCTCTGCCTTCCACTCTCTCCAGCTTCTCTGACCCTGACTGCATGGCGACAGGGCCTCAGCCAGAGAGCGGAGAACTCCCAGCCCTAGTGACCAGCTGCTTCCCTCACCCTCTCAGCTGAACCTGTGAAATCCAGAAACAGCAGCCCCATCCTTCCAGGCTGCTGGGAGAATAACTGGGGTCACAGGGGCTAGCAGTTGGGCATCTCCAGCAGGGGCAGGAGCTCACTTTAGGCATTCAAGATGGACCTCACATTGTCATCCTGCCACATGCCACACACCTTTAGGTATTATCATTCCTCCAACCCATCGCATTTAAAGCAGGGGTAAGAATCTCCCCTCTTAGCACATGCTCTCTGCACATGTGGAAAGCTGTGTGCCTGCACAGCTCTGTTTGCCGGGACAGGGTTAAGAGATGGGTTCAAGTACAGGCATCTTTCACTTCATTGCGCGTTGCTCTACAGTGCTTCACAGATGGTTTCTGAAGCAGAACCTTCCACCAGCAAAAAATTTTGACTCGCTTTATCCTGCTACTTGCTTTATTATGGTGGCCGGAGACCAACTGCAATATCTGTGCAGTATCTCTGAGGTATGCCTGTGTGGACTAAGCAGACACGAAAGGAATAAGGAAACCCTTTACCTTTGTGTTTTGATTTGAGATGACAGCCAAGCTAGATTAAGGGAAAAAAGGGAAAAAAAAAAAGCGAGGAGCATAAAGCATGTGCTACCATTTGTGTAAAGAGTGGAAAAAAACCCGAAATATTTTTCCCTGTATTTGCTTGGTGATTCTGTGGGGAATGGGGGACATCACAAAAAACTGGTGGCTGAGGCTGCCTGCAGAGAACTGGTAGGGGAAGGACTGGAGGTGACGGTGACATCCTCTGTCACCAACAATCTTTGTTTTCACCATATACCCCCTTGTACCTTTTGAATTTTGAACGATGTGAATATGTTCCTTATTCAAAAATGAATAAAATTAAGATTTCTTTACCACCCACGCCACACACCTAAAAGGTGTTCAAAACACTATGAGGGAAATTTGGTTATCTTGACTTCTGGGGTCGCCCTGCCTTTTCCCAGCCCATTCCCTCCAGGGCACAGGGCAGCACCTATGATATCTGTGCCTCTGCCCAGGTCCAAGAGAGGGGTTACCTCTGACCTCTGATGTCGCTAGGCCCTTCCCTTCCTCAGATGGGAACATATTTTATTTAAAAATACCTTTTATTTTAAACTCACCAACTCTCTCTCTCCCTCTCTCACACATGCACACACACATGCACACACAGACATGCGCACACCCTCAGTCACCAATAGTCTTTGTTTTTGCAAAAGTTCTGCCTTGTCTCTAACCAGCCATGGCTGGGGGCAGCTGGATAGGTCTTCACAATTCTCCAGGCCAGGGTGAAGATGTCCCAGATGGCCTGTCCAGAGGGTCACAGGCCCAAGCCATTGTCCTCTGGCCCCTACACAGAGAAGGGGTAGGATTGGTTCCTGGGGTCTTCTCCCTTGTTCATCCAGTGGCTGGCCTCTGGCCTCCTTTTCCAGGATCCTGCTTGGAGCAAATGCTACAGGGGTCTGGGCTCATCTCCGTGGTACTCGAAGAGGGGCCACCCCCCTCACCTTTAAGCAGCTGCCTCCCAGGTCACGACGGCCACCCTACAGGAAGGGAAAAAGCAGTTTTGAGGTTTGATCAGATCACCGAGAACACTAGAACTAACCTCTGCGTCCAGTAATAGAGGACTTAATAAGTCAACCACAGCCACCCGATCAGGTTCTCTGCAGCATAAGGCAGAAGAAACTCTTTATGAACTGATGTGGAATGATGTCGAGATAACATTACTTCAGGACAAAAGCACATAGGAACCTGTGTGCCCAGATGTGGAGAGAGAAGGGCGCACAAGAAAATCGCTAATAGGTTTTCTCAGAGAAGAGGAATTTGATGATGGGGAGACAGAATGGGAGGGAGTGAGGCACTTTCACCCTGTTCATTTCTTCCCCATGTGTTCTGTTGCTTTTTTACAAAGAATCCAATACATTTAGGAATCACAGAATTTTATTTTACACTAAAGGGCAAAACAAAGCCCAGAGTGGTTATCCCCACTGCCTGGCCATATGCCCAATGGCTTACTCATTGGGCTCAAAAGGAGACGGTGGGTTTCTCCTCCCAGACTTCATTCAGGGTGTTCCCTCTGCCCGGACATATACTTTCTGGTCCTTTCTTCCTGGGAAGGTTTCTCTATTCCTGAGATTGCCTAGCACTTCCTGCCTCTCCAGGGACATTCCACCAGGATAACTCAGAAGGGGAAAGACTGGGTTCCTCTTTGTCCCCATCAGGCTGGGAGCTCAGGGGACGTTCTTTACTCTGTGACCCCAGTTCCAGCCCAGGGTCTGGCATGCAGCAGGTGTCAAATGATGTTTGAATCAGTGATGCCCATTGGAAGATGAAGTAATAATGGCAGCTCCTAAGGCACCTGAACTTTTCACCTCACAGGGACAGTCTCTACCCAATATTCTGAGGGCTGACACATGGGTTTCATCCTCATGTAAGCCAGCGAGGTCACAGACCATAATGGCCTCTCCCCTCTTTGGAGGCCTCCAGCTGTTGAATGATTGGCCCAGAGGCACCCAGCCAGTTGGTAAAAGGGCTGGACTGGAAATCCATGTTGCCTAACAGCCTGCCTTGTTTCCAGGACGTGATGGTGTCCGAAATCCCACTGTGCATTCTCACCCCCTGAGCCTTGCTAGGAGCTGATGGGACAGGCATCTTTCTCAGCCATCGGGAGAAATAGCTGACCATCTGGGAGCTCTGCCCCTCTCCCCAGCCGCCCCTGGGCCCAGGTTGGGGCAGATCCATCCAGATGTGAACCCAGCCTCCCTGGAGGCTCTCTGGGCCCAGGGACAGCGTGTTCATTCACAGGCAGGGCTATTTTGAGGGCTGAGGCCACAGTCCCAGCAGAGCCTGGGGCTTGGGCTTCTCAGACAAACTCTGGCAGGAGTGTCTGAGAAGGGGGGTTGGGGTGGGGGCAGGGGAATTTAGTGTTGAGGCTGGGGGACAGAAAGCCAGCCTCCTACTCTTTCACTCTGTGTCTTCAGGAAGAGCCACCTTCACCCCAAGTCTTGTGGTCACTGAGAGACCTCAGTCCCATGAGAATGCTGGGACAGTACATCTCTTTGAACCTCAGTTTCTTCATCTGTGAAACGGGGACAGAATAGTTCTACTTGCAAATGCAGCTGTGAGAGGCTTGTAAACTGCCAAAAGCACTTGAAGAGGCCCTGGCTAGGCCCATTTTCTCTGTCTCTTAGGAATGCAGCACCAAGGGCTCCGGGAAGCACCATGGTTAGGAAATGCGGTCCAGTGAAACAGGTCTGGGCGTCAGTCTCAGACTGAACTACCCGTTGGACCTCAGCAAGTGACTTTATCTCATTGAGTCCCAGGTGCCAAGTGGAGTTACTGCGCAGATTACACACATTAAGCCAGGTAAAACCCCAAGCACAGTGTCAGGAACATAGTAAGTGTTCAGTGTTCTTCACAGGTATTACAATGGCACCTCTGTGCCACTTCTGCTCCACGGCTGGGTACATCAATTAGGATCGATGTTGATGTACGAAGACGATCCTATCCAGCCCTCTCCTCCAGGTGATAAAAGGGGAAACAGGGCAGATATAAGGACCCCTTTTCTGTCTCCCACTTGCTATTTCTACCACAGAAGGCTACACCTAACCCCTCCTTACATAGAAAGTTGCTCTAGGGAGCTGTTTCCATAGTGACCCCAACACCAGACTAGCCGGGTGGGAGGGAAGTGGTGGCTCAAAGGGAAGGGATGGGGTCTGGGGTCTTGAAGCTCTTTGGTCCCCAAAGCTCAGAAGGGAGACCCCCAGGGGTTCCCCAAGACAGACAGTTTTCTTCCAGTCAAGTCTTTGAGGGGCCAGAGCTGGCCAGGATGGCCCCTTTCACCTATTCCCAGTGGAGTCTGTGGAGAGCATGGCTTCTGTAGCCAAATTTGGCTGGGTTCTTGGTTCTGTAACAGATCCCAGGGACATAATCTGACACAGGCAAGGGTTCGAGATCTGTGGGACAGACCTGAGACCAGCAGAGAAGCCCCCAGCTTGCCTACCATGGACACATGATACACACCCTTCTCCCCCAGGGCTGCCGCTACAGTCCCTCCCGCACTTACTTTTCATGCCCCAATCACACAAACCCGAGTTCGAATCCTGTCTCCATCACGGGTTATGTCTCTGAACGAGTGACAGCATCTCTAACCAGGGTGTCTCCTTTCCAGGTTGCTGAGGAGTTTTCATGATAACGTGTGAAGAGTGCTTAGTACAGATCAATGCTCATCAGGACTGCGGTGACTGCTGTCATTGGCCAGTCTCTGCCTCTCCTCTGTGTTCCTCCACCTTTGACATCATCCCTTTTCCTTCGCTAGGCCATGTTTCTGACCCCAGCTCTCGCTGTGCTCTGCTTCCAGAATACCTGTCCCTCTTACCTGTCTGCCTTCATTACCAAGCCTCCACCAGGAACTTAGCCCACTGCTTGGGGGCTTCCTCTGGGTGGGTATTCCTGTTGTGCTTTACCTCCCCACCATTAGGCCACAGCATCCCTGTCCTCATCTCCTTGCCCTTGGCCCTGACTCCACTCTGGGGGTTCCCGACTGTGGTGAGCGAGAATCCACAACCTGCTTCTCTGGGAATGCTTTCAGAGCCTACAAAAGGTACCAGCTGTTGGGTGACTAAGGTGCGCTGAACAGAATGAATGGGTGAAAGGTGGTCAGGGAGTATCACTGAGGGCCTAGTCTGCCCTTCACGCCCCAGGCAGGACTTCTGAAGGTCTACCCCAACTTCCCAACCCAGCAGGAAGAGCAGCAGGGACCCTCAACAAAGTATAAGTCTGAGCCTAAGAAGGGAAACTGAGGCAGTCAGGGGCTCAGAGGCCAGGATGGCTAGAAGGGGGTGATCTGAGGCCAGATCAGAGTGAAACAAGCAAGGGACCTCGGGCAGCCATGAGAACCAAAGACTGGGGGACTCAGAGGCCTGACTCCAACCCCCATGCCCTTTTACCGGGAGCCATTCTCTGCCCCTGTTTCCCCAGGTGTACATGGTAGCTGCTGGAGCCCAAAGCTGGCACAAAGACCAGATTCCTTACTATAGGACAAGCCCAAGTCAGAAGGGGGAAAGGCTGGGGGTGAAGCAGGCTCCTTGGGGCTTGGGCAGGAGAACCAGCTTTCAGCTAGAACAGCCCTCTGGTAACCTCTGTTGCTACCCAGTCCCATCCATCCGCTACCAGCTTGCTTCTCATCCTTACCCAGGACGGACCAAAGGAGCTTAACACCAGCTCTGCCCAGAGACTCCACAGTGCCCTCCCCTAGCGCTGCATCCTTTTGGGGCTGGGTGTCCTCAGGGGACCCCCCTTCTTCACTCCTACTGCTCATCAGCTGGATACTTCAGGCTCTTAGTTGCAGGTATACATTCATTCCCTTTCTTCTCAGTCTCCTCAGTACATAGAAAGTGCTCAATAAATGATGACCTTTGTTGGCATGTCCTTACGCCCTCTTCCTAGCACACCTTTGGTTGAGGGGCGGTTGTCCTGGATGGACTTTGAAAACATTCGGTATCTGGCCACATTTTCCATAAATTGCCAAATAAAAATCTGACAATGGTCAATACAACAATAGCTGTCTGGTGTGAATCATCAAAATTATACCTATTTTTTTGGGTCAGATCAGCACAAATATATTTTTTTGGTATGCCATAGAATTTTAATAATTAGTTTATGTATGCCAAGAGATAAAAAAGCGTTGTAAATCACAGCGTTAAATCATGCGTGAGCTCTGGGCTTTGCTGCAAGCCTTTCTGATTGGGAGACATTAAGCGGGTATTTCTGTTCCACTCCAAATCCTGGGCTTGGAGCACCAACGCCCCACAACTCTAGGCGCGCCAGCCTCTCTTCACCGAGGTCTCCAACCCTTTTACTCCGTAAGAGGCCCTGTTCCCCGCCCGACCCCCTTGACCCCGCGGCCACAATCCTGGGGAGCCACGCACTTACCCCCTTGCGCTGGTTGCTGAGGCAGAAGGTGCAGATGGAGCGTGGCTGGCGGCCGCCGTCGGGGGTGGCGGCGACCGCGTTCTTGGCACTGCCGGTCGCTCGGAAGCACGGCTGCCCGTCGTCGGCCGCGTCGCCCAGCAGCAGCACGTTGGCCAGGTGCGCGATGTAGCTGGACGCCAGGCGCAAGGTCTCTATCTTGGACAACTTGCGGTCCACCGGCTCCGTGGGGATGAGCGTGCGTAGCGCCGTGAAGGCCGTGTTCACACTCTGCGTGCGGTCCCGCTCCCGCGCGTTGGCTGCCTGCCTCTGTCGCACCACCACCACCGGGCCCGCGCCGCCGCCCGCCCGCCTCCCGCCCCCAGGGCCCGGGCCCCGTCGCGCCGCCTCCAGGCCCTCGCAGCAGCCGAAAGACTGGTCGGAGGCGTCGCTTTCGCTGCGGTTCTCCTCGTCCTCGCTCAGCAGCCTCACGTCCGGGTACAGCACGTGCGCGCCTACGGGGCGCAGCAGCGCGAACGCCATGGGCACCCGGCCGCGTCCTTCAGTGCGCTGCGTCCCAGCCTTAGCCGCGCCCCGCCGAGCGCTCCCGCGCGCTCCCACGGCCCCTCCGGCCGCCGCCTTATAGCCGAGGGAGGGGCCAACCTCGCCACCGCCCCAGCCAGAGCGGGTGGGCTCCCTCCTGGCCAATGGGGAAGCGCCCGGCGTGCCCCGGCCAATGGCGACTCGCCTGTCGTCCTGGTTGCCCAGGTTGAAAGCAGCCCGGGAGCTGGTGGTGCTCCCTGAAGGCTCGCAGTACTCCCGGGCTAGCCAAGCAAATGCCGGGAGTCAGGAAGAGTCGGGTGGGATGTCGGGATCAGAATGGGTCCGGTGGGATGTGCGCAAAAACGGTCTCCTTGCCCGAAGCCTAAATCTGCAGAGACTGGGAACAGGTCTGTTCTCTCTGGGCTTCAGTTTCCTCTTTCGGAAAGAGGATTGGGAGAAACCAGCTCGGGTTTTAGTGCCCTCAAATTCTAATCCTGTGGTTCTGCAACTTTCTTGTGTAAGGAATGGAAAAGGGGAGCTTTGGCAGTACAGATGCCCGATTCCCCCGTTCTGATACAGCAGGTCTGGAATGGGGCCCAGGAATCTGCAATACCTACACGGTGGTGACGTCCCTCCGCGGAGAACACTTGGAGAAACACTGTCATCTTGCCAAATAAGGATTTGATGATGTCGCATCCCTGATGACAAACTTAAAAAACAACAACAAAACCAAAGCAAAGCAAAAACAAACCAAAAACAAACATCAGTCACTCCATTCACTCATTTATTCATTCAATAAATATTTGTTAGGTCCCTACTAAGTGTCAGGCATGGCTTGAAGTCTGAGGATACAGACTTAAATCAATTTTTTTTTTTTTTTTTTTTTTGCCTTCACAGAGTTGACATTTTGGTTGAGGTCCAAAGGTATGCTAGACAGACACTTGACCCTTTGGTACTCCTCACTGAAGGCCTAGGGGGATACCCCTGATTTCCAGATAAGAGCTTTGGCCTTAGAAGAGGTGAGCTGCAGCCCGTTTGGCTTCACTATTGCTCCCATCCCTCACCCCCACCCCCAGAATCAAATGCAAGTTTCTCTCCAGGGTCCCTCCTCAGACAGCTGCAGGCTCCAGGACTCTCATGCACACCCTCTACCCTTACCTCTTTCTTCCCCTGGAAGCCTCCTCCCCACAGGCCATGCTCCCTATTACCTTCCTTCCTTTGGGCAACCGTAGGTTTTCAGTCTACCTTCCACCTCAGAGGTCCTAGGAAGGATGACAGCTGACGAAGACTGCTGGGGTCCTTGTGTCACTCGTGCCTTCTTCCCAGTTCCATCCGGGGATTGGCCAAGCCGGTTTCCACTTGGCCTGGACAAAAACTTTCTCTTCAGTCCAGATGACAGCTCATATGGCAGAGACAGCACAGAGAGTGAAGTTGAAAGGCTTCTAGGTGCTTTCTGGCTCTGTTTTCCTTCCTTCCTTGAAGATGCCTCCCAGCTCTGCCATGTTGTGCTTTTCTAACTTCCTTGGCTCAGGCCAGAATGGGGAGGGGCGTGGGGCTGGAGGGTGTCTCTTGGCTCCAGTGTCTGCCTGCAGGAAAGTCTGTTCCCACACCTGGCTCCCCCTACTCCTACATTTGACCGTGACCTTGGCCAGGCTGGGCTTTGCTGAGGAGGAGAAGGAGGTTGCACAGCCCCCTCTCCAAAGGGCCAGTCCCACATGCAGCCCCAGGCCAGGCTGCTGCTTCCTGAGCCGATGAATTATTACCGAGAGATTTCCTTCCCTGTCTGCACCTCCTTACAGGGACTGCCGGCTCCCTTCACTTTCGCTTTCTCCCCCTTCTCCCCCTCTCTTCAACTCTCCTCCATCAGGTGGCTTGAAATTCCTCTGTCCAGTCCCCTCCCCATTCCAACTTGATGGGAGAAGCCAAACAGGGCGTGAACTGGGCCCTGAACAGGGGAAGGAAGGAGAGACTTGGTAAGCTCATTCATTCATTTGCTCCTCAGGCAGGTTTTGACACATGGGACCCCTGGGTGGAGGAAAATAAAACCATGAATGAGACTGAGCCTGGCCTTCTGCAGCCAGGAGGGGAAGGCAAATTGTAAACAAAGAATTTCAGGACAATGTGGCAGGAGCCAGCCAGGGTCCAACATCAGAGAGACCTGCTTTTGGCCCAAGACTAGATGCCTCTTAATGTCTCAGTTTCCTGCTCTGAAAAAGTGGAGATAATAATAGTACCCATTAGTAGGGCTGCTGATGGTTCCCTGAGTTGATGCCAAAAAAGCCAGAGCCTGAAACACAAGAGAGGATTCACCACCTGAGAGGAGTTTGTGTAGTATTGTGAGGGGCGGGCCCCAGGCCCAGAGGCAGCTTCCACTGTCTTAGGCTTTGTCCCTGGGAGTGGGAAGAGGGTCCTGCCACATTCCCAGCTCACCTACAGGAGAGGCTTCAGCTCCTTCTGCCCTCTGATCCTCTCTCTGCTCTAGTCACACTGGCCTTCTCACTGACCCTGGAGCCTACCACTGCCTGGCAGGCACTATTCCTAGATAGCTCTGTAGCTTATTCTTTCCAACCTTCCTTCCAACTCATCTCCTCAGGCAGGCCTTCCCTGACCACTGGGCTAAACAGCAACTGCCTCTCCCACCCTCAGGACCCTTCCCAAGGCTCCCCCACCCGCCTTTACTCTGCTCTACTTATTTCCATAGCATTTATCACTGCTGTCACGCATTCATCCACAACTATTAATTGAGCACCTATTATATTCCCAGCACAGTTCCTAGGCGTGGGGACGTGGAAGTGAGCATACTACATATTTATTGGCCCACTAGAATATGGGGCAAGGACTTTGTATTTTGCTCATCTCCCTTCCTCCCCATTACAGCCTTCTGAGGGGGGTATTGTTTTTATAACCATTTTATAGATGAAGAAACTGAGGTTCTGAGAGAGGAAAGTGACTTGCCTGAGGTCACACAGTAGGCCAGTGAAGGAGCTCAGGTCATTTGGTCTCTTCCCCAAACATATGACCTCTAAGGTGGCCCAGAGGTGTGTGAGGGCTGAGTAGGAGCTGAGAGAACAGCTGGGCTGAAACATTTTGAGTTCCTCCGAGGCACCAGCCTTGCACATCTCTGAGCCTTTGTCCAGGTGTCCTGTCTGCCCGTAGTGCCCATCTGCCTTTTCTGACCAGACAACCCCACTCAGCCAAAGTTCAGCGTAGCTTCTCAGTGAAGCCTGCTCCGCTTCTCTTCCCTAACCTTCATGCAAAGTCTTGTAGTGATGATCATATTGTATTTTGACTTCTCTCCCTTCATCCCTGATTCCCCACTTCGGTTTCTCTGCCCCACAGGGCACCCACTCTAATATTTTTACCACTTTATTTTTTTAGAGCAGTTTTGCTTTACAACAACATTGAGAAGGTGCAGAGATGTCCTCTATGCCCCTTCCCCCAGACATGAAGAGCTTCTCCAGTGTCAACATCACTCGTTTCACAAGAGTCGTACATTTATTGTAATGGATAAATCTGTATTGACACATCATTAGCACACAAAGCCCATAGTTTGCATTAGGGTTCACTCTAGGTGTTGTACATTCTAAGAGTTTGAACAAATGCATACTGACATATACCCATCACATAATATCACCCAGAGTATTTCCACTTCCCTCAAAGTCCTCTGTGCTCTGCCTGTTCATGTAACCCCCATCCCTGCAACCACTGATCTTTTTGTCTCCATAGTGTTGCCTTTTCCAGAAAGTCCTATAGTTAAAATCACGGTGTGTTGCCTTTTCAGATTGACTTCTTTCACTTAGTAATATGCATGTAATTGTCCTCTATGTCTTTTCGTGGCTCATTTCTTTTTAGTGCTAAATAATATTCTGTCGTTTGGAGGTACCATGATTTATTTGTCCATTCACCTACTGAAGAGCAGTGTGGTTGCTTCCAAGTTCTGGCAGTAATAAATAAGGCTGCAATAAATATCCATATGCAGGTTTTTGTGTGGACATAAATTTTCGACCCCTTTGGGTAAATAACGGGGATTGTGATTGCTGGATCATAGAGTAAGAGCATGTATAGTTTTATAAGAAACCACCCGACTGCCTTCTAAAGTGGCTGTACCGTATTGCACTCCCACCAGCAGCGAATGAGAGTTCCTTAGGCTGCACATTCCCACCAGTGTTTGGCGTTGTCAGTGTTCTGGATTGTGGCTATTCTAATAGATGGGTGGTGGTATCTCATTTTATTTGCGTTTCCCTGATGATGTATGATGTGGAGCATCTTTTCATACGCTTATTTGTCATCTCTGTATCTTCTTTGACGAGGTGCCTGTTAAAGTCTCTGGCTTACTTTTTAATTGGTTTGTTTGTTTTCTTATAGTTGAATTTTAAGAATTCTTTGTATATTTTAGATAACAGTCCTTTCTCAGTTATGTCTTTTGGGAATGTATTCTCTCAGTCTGTGGCTTGTCGTCTAATTCTGTTTATGTTATCTTTTGCAGAACAGAAGTCTTACATTTTAATGATATTCAGCTTATCAATTACTTCTTTCATAGGTCATGTCTTTAGAATACCTGAAAAGTCAAAACCATAGGTCTTCTCCTATGTTACATTATAGGAATTTCACAGGTTTGTATTTTACCTTTAGGTCTATGAACCATTTTGAGTTAATTTTCATGAAGGGTGTAAAGTCTGTGTTTAGATTCATGTTTCTGCATGTGGTTGTCCAGTTGTTCCAGCACTATTTGTTGAAAAGATTACACTTGCTCCCTTGTATTGCATTTACTCCTTTGTCAAAGATCAGTTGGCTATATATATGGGGGTCTATTTATGGCTTTCTATTCTGGTCCATTGATCTGTTTGCTTATTCGTTCACCAATACTACACTGTGTAGCTTTACAGTAAGTCTTTTTTTTTTTTTAAGGTTTTAAAAAGATTTTATTTATTATTTCCAGGGAGAGAGGGAGGGAGAGAGGCAGAGAGGGAGAGAAACATCAATGTATGGTTGCCTTTCACCTGCCTCCAGCTATGGACCTGGCTGGAGACCTGGCTTGCAACCTGGTTTTGTGCCCTGGCTGGGAATCCAACCAGCGACCTTTGGGTTCACAGGCCTGGCACCTTATCCACCAGCCAGGGCTAGACAGTAAGTCTTAAAGTTGGGTAGTATCCCTTCTCTTTGTTCTTCTTCAATATTGTGTTGACTAGTCTGGGCCCACGCTAATATATTTGATACATGCCTTTACCTTACATGTGTTTTTGTGTAAGTGGGTTATTAATTTATGCAAATGGTAGTTTCTATGGCTCTCTTTCTTTCTTTATTTTTTATTTTTATTTTTTTATTTTTATTTTTATTTTAAAGATTTTATTTATATTATTGTTAAAGAGAGGGGAAGGGAGAGAGGCAGAGAGGGAGAGAAACATCAATGTATGGTTGCTTTTCACCTGCCTCCAGCTATGGACCTGGCTGGAGATCTGGCTTGCAACCTGGTAATGTGCCCTGGCTGGGAATTGAACCAGCCACCTTTGGGTTCACAGGCCATCCACTGAGCCACTAGCCAGGGCTGTTCTTTATTTTTTAAAAGATTTTATTTATTATTTTTTAGAGAGAGGGGTAGGGAGAGAGGCAGAGAGGGAGAGAGACATCAACGTATGGTTGCCTTTCACCTGCCTCCAGCTATGGACCTGGCTGGAGACCTGGCGTACAACCTGGTTATGTGCCCTGGTTGGGAATTGAACCAGTGACCTTTGGGTTCACAGGCTGGCACCTTATCCACTGTGCTACCAGCCAGGGCTGGCTTTCTTTCTTAGTTTGTTTTGTTTACTGGACACTGTGCTCAGTGAGACTAACCCTAGTCCAATGCTTCTAATTTCTGCTTAGTATGCATTGTGTATGTGCCTTCCCTGGGCCTCCTTTTACCATTTCTTTAGGGATGGACATTGTGGCTACTTCCAATTCTTGTCTCCTCAAGCAAAGCTGTGAACTTCTGATGTGTGACTCTCATGGACTCCTGTGTGTGTTTCTGGGATATAAACCCAGAGGCAGGATTCTGGGGCAGAGAGAATATTTATATTTAGCCTAAGCATACTCCGACTGCAGTCTACATGGCCACTAGCAGACAGGAGAGACTACTTCCCCACATCATCCCTGGGCACTTGAAATGATCTGTTTTCCTGTTTTATTTTATGTTTCTCCAGCAACAGAGAAGTGGGTTGTTTTCCATCTCATTGTGTTGCCTCCTCCATAAGACTGTACATTCTCTAAGAGTGATTCTCAGAATCCTAGGCACATTGTGGGCAATAACGAATACTTGTTGACTAACTGACTGATTGAATGAATGAACTGAAAGGCTAATACAACACCCTGGCTGGTGGCTCAGTGGATAAGGCGCCAGCCTGTGAACCCAAAGGTGGCTGGTTTGATTCCCAACCAGGGCAACATAACCAGGTTGCAAGCCAGGTCTCCAGCCAGGTCCTTAGCTGGAGGCAGGTGAAAGGCAACCATACATTGATGTTTCTCTCCTTTTCTGCCTCTCTCCCTTCCCCTCTCTCTAAAAACAATAAATAAAATCTTAAAAAAAAAAAAAAGGCTAATATGCAGCCTTCTGTACCAACTTGTACCAAACTTTGACCTAGATGGTAGTGGTACATGTATGTATGTTTGTGTACAGATTAGGGGACATGTCAAGTCCTATACCTCAATCTACTTGGAGAAAAAGACCAAAGGTTATTAGAATTTGTTGAGGGCCTGCTTTTTGTCCAGAATGTATAGATATATTAATCATAAACTTATGTTCAGTTAAGCAAGATAAAAATGTATTTCTCACTCATATTTGTAGGTGCTGAAGGTCTGGCATTTTGTGGTGTGGTAGCCAGCCTTCAAGATAGCCCTCAATGAGCCCTGATTGGTGTGGCTCAGTGGGTTGTGGACTGGCCTGTGAACCAAAGGGTCCCTGGTTTGATTCCCAGTCAGGGTACATACTTGGGTTGTGGGCCAGGTCCCCAGTTGGGGGCATGTGAGAGGCAACCATATGTTGGTGTTTCTCTCCCTCTCTTTTTCCCTCCCTTCCCCTCTCTCTAAAAATAAATAAATAAATAAATCTTAAAATAGATAAATAAATAAATAAGATACCCCCTCAATGATCCTTGCCTCCTGGTATTTTCCTCCCTGTGTAGACCCTTCCCCCTTTGAACCAGATCTGAATTGTGTGACAAAAAGAACATGACAGAAGTCACACTGTGTGACTTCAGAATCTAGCTGATAAAAGCATTGAGCTTCCCGCCTTGTTCTCTTGAATCACTCACTCTGGAGGTAACAGCCATGAGGACATTCCAGTTTTCCTGTGGAGAAGTCTATGAAAAGAGGAACTGAGATCCCCAGCCTACAGCCAACACCAACTTACCAACATGTGAGTTATCCTCCTTGCATGTGGATCCTGAATTTCTGACTCGTAGGAACTGTGAAAAATAACAAAGAAAGATAATAATGGTTGGTGTTGCAAGCCCCTAAGTTTAGGGTATTTTGTTATACAGCATTAGACGACTCAGGCAGATGGTATCAAGAACCAGGCTCTGTCTGTCTTTTTTGTTCTACCGTAAGTGGCTTCTGCTCCTTAGGTTGTCTCTTGGCCCAATGTGGCTGCTGGAGCCATCTGGTCGTCATTCCAACTGGAGAAAAGGAGAAAGAGGCAGAAAAAGAAAGGGCACATTTCACCCTTTGACGGACACTTATCTGGGAGTTACAATCTCACTTCTGCTCATGTCTCATTAGCAAGACTTTGTCATTTGACCATACTGTACTGGAAAGGAAGCTGAGGAAAGTAGTGCCCCTTGAAGGTGGCCTCACAGCCCCACTGAATACTGGGTTTCCACTGGCAAAGAAAAAAAATAGATATAGGTGTTATCTCTGGCCATAATACAGTGTCACATGGTTAAGTTTGAGCTTCAGGAGCCTGACTGCCTAGGGTCAGCTCTGCCATTTACCAGCCAAGTGATGTTGGGAAATTGATTGGCTATCTCTGCTCCTCAGTTTCCTCATCCATAAAACAGCGATCATAATTCAGCCTGCTTACATAGCGTTATTAGGAGGATTAAATTGAGTCAACATGCATACCATTGGTAAGAGTTCTGGCACATGGTATGTGCTGTATAAGTGATTACTATTGTCTGTATTTAATCCTTACAAAGGTCTTTCTGAAGGTCACGTATCCAGTAAGTGATGGAAGCAGATTTTGGCCCTAGAGTAATGTTTCTCACTTGCCTCATCCCACAGAAATTCTTAGAAAACAAGATCACAACCCTGGTCAGTACTTGGTACATATAGGCATCCAGAAATATCTGTTAAATGAGTGTGTTAGGTCAACACTTAAGCCCTTTTTACACAGAGATGGCAGGTTTTGTTGTGCTCCGTTGTTCTGCTCCGGTTAATGAGAAACCTCCATTGACTTCACTCCCATGAATCCTTCCACATGGGGCTGGCGCCTTTGATGCCACCTCGAGACCTCAGTCCCTCGAAGGTGCCCCCAGGCCATCATTTTCAAGAGTGAATTCCTGGGAACTCTTGTTCTGGGAGACGTCCAGGGTTCCATGACTTAAAAAAAAAAAGTCTGGGAAGCCACATTCCACATCCCACTTCTGGAGAGCTGTGGCACACTAGCATGTTACAGGCTCTGAGAAGCCCTGCAGCAAAAAACTGCTTAGGCTTTCTTTCAGTCTGCATTTTCAACGCCTTTTGTTGGCCACAGATTCCTGCCACCCCACCTCCCCGGCCCCCAGCCTCCTACCTCCACCCTAGACCAGACACCTAACAGAGAATGCAGTTTAGCAGACATTTCTCTAGGCTGTTGTCAGTGGCATCCAGCTTGGCATGAGTGGCTTCGATTTATTCTTGAAGGTGTGTTTGATAGGAGTGAGGGGGGAGTGAGCAGGTGGGTGCTGGTTACCAGGCAGAGCTGGGCTAAGAGGGGAACTTCTGGGCATTTTCCCAAAGCCCCACTCTCTAAGGGACACTAAAACATCACTGGAAATGTACCAGTTGGGGGGTGGGGGATGCATTTCTGGCGCTTCTATTAGGGGAAGTGCAATGTAAACTGAAATAATGATAATATAATTGAGGGAGCACTCTGTTAGGCACTCTTCCAAGCCCTTGTGTGCATTTGCTCATTTAACCCTCAGGGCAGCATCATGAGCTGGCTACCATTAATATTCTTGTTTTACAGGTGAGTAGATTAGGGAACAGAGAGGTTCAGTAACTTGCCTTAGGGGCACACAGCTAGGAAATGGATAGGAATTCTTTGATGAGTTGCTTGTGGTAGGTTTGAAGCCCACTTCAGGGTAGTTTAAGCTTAGATGCTCACAAAACTCTGCTTCAGAGAGCATGGATCTTTTAGTGCAGGTGCCCGCTTGGCTCAGATTAATCTTAACACCAACGATACAGAGTCACCAAGATGATGTGGGAGATTACGACGATGTCAAATGAAACCACTGTTTAAGGAGACTTTCAAAATGGAAGGAGTCCTGTTGAAAATATTTCAGGCTGAAAGCCGGGCAGGGGTAGGGCCCCTACCTAGAGCTCAGCAGCTGACTGGTGCCCATGGGCAATTCTCCTCCCTTCTGCAGAGTAGACAGTGTGGGGAGTGAAAGTTGGGGAGTGGGCCCCAGAGAACTCTGACGTCAGCAGATCATGCTACCCCCAGCTCCAGGTTTGGAACCCAGCTCAGCCAATTGGATTTCAGAGAAGAGTGAGATCAGAGACCCAGACCCAGGAAGTCTGGAAAGGCTTCCTGAGAAAGGCGGCCTGGATCAAGTTTAGGGGCTCAGCTACCCTAAATGAGGGAGCCCCATGATGAAGCTGGGTTTTAGTTTATCTTCAATGGTCAATGGTGATGCTGGCACAACAGGTGCATTTGTGAGCTGCCCGCCTAGGTGGTGTGCAGACCCTGCTGGTCACCTACACAATATCCACTGCCCAACAATAGAACCCCAATTTGTCTAGGGTAGTAGTTGATCTAACTAAAATTTCCCTCCTTAGCCTTCACTGCAGTTAGGGGTGGCCATGTGGCTCACTCTGGCCAATGAGATGAAGATAACAACCGTTCTTAAGGAGGGACCACTTCCTCAAACAAAATGACAGTAACTCTTGAGAAGGCTTTACCTTTTGCCTTCACCTTCTCTCTGCCTGGGATGGAGATGCAGTTCCCAGAGGTACAGCAGCCATCTTGGTGCAATGAGGAGAGAAATCACATGCTAAGGAGGGCAGAGTGAAAAGCCAGCACAGTTAGCTGGGTTTCTGAGCAGCCACACTGGGCTCTGCTTTCTTGGAAAAAAGGAAAAAAGAAAACCCTCCTATTTGGTGAAGCCACTGTATTGGGTTTCTATTACATACAGTCAATCGCAAGTCATTATCAATACATCCAAGTCTTATAATACTGTTCATACCATTATCACTTATAGTGTCCTAAGTGCCAGGCACTGAACTAACAATACCTCATACCCATTGTCTCATTACATCCTCACTGTCCTAGAATTACCATGATGTCACAGAAAGGGAAATTAGGGCTCCCAGGAGGAGCCCTAAGAGAGGAGCAGAGTCAAGATTTGAATCTGGGTCTCGAATTTTTCTAAGCCTTTGTTAATAGTGCTGGTGACTTGAAAGCATGACCCCCTCTTTCCCTTCAAGAGCTGATATCTCCTGTGAACCCAAAGGTTGCTGGTCCAATTCCCCAGCCAGGGGACATAACTAGATTGCAAGCCAGGTCTCCAGCCAGGTTCATAGCTGGAGGCAGGTGAAAGGCAACTATACACTGATGTCTCTCTCCCTCTCTGCCTCTCTCCCTTCCCCTTTCTCTAAAGATAATAATAATAAAATCTTTAAAAAAAAAAAAAAAGAGCTGAGATCTCTGTTGCCTCCTAGAGTCTGGGCAGGTTTGTGGCTGCTGTGGCTCGTTGAATTTGGCAGAAGTCACCCTCTGTGACTTCTGAACCTGGATCATAAAAGGTGGTGCAGCTTCTGTCTTGTTCCCTGGGACCCACTTGCTTGGAGGTCAGAGTCGCCGGGAAACAAGTTCCAATGCCCTGAGACTGCCATGCTGTGAGCCGGCCCAGGCCACATGAAGGTGCTTGGGATCAGTTGTGCGATTCTTCCTGTCCTCCTAGCCCAGGGCATATGCAAGTGAGTGGCGATGCCTCATCTGACTCCACCCCAGCTGTTAAGTCACCCCCATCTTTGAGTCTTCCAGGTGAAGCCTCAGACATGCGGGGCAAGCAGCAAGCATCCTTCCCTGCTGTGCTTGTTATCATGATTCCTGAAGCGCAGAATGTGTGAGCATAAGAAAACGGCCATTTTAGGACACCGACTTGTCGGGTAATTTGTCCCACCGCTCTACTAATGGTAACTGTAATGCCTCCCAAATATGATCTTCACACCTGAAAGTCTCAAAACCCTAAAAATTTAGTTGCTTTTTTTATTATCCACTGTAATTATACTCTGTAAAGTCACTGCAAACATCACGTTAGCAGAGACTAACCCTTGCTCCTGGGGAAAATACAGGATTAGTGTTCTGTGAGCCTCTGGTTATAACCTTTAGTCAAGCGATCAATACAGAGCCTTGTCTTATGTGTGCTTATGTCTTATTTGATGTAAACTGTTGATTCATTAACATTGAACTCATAGCCAACAGCACTGTAGCTCACATCTGAACTGACTTACCTGACACTCTGACTTTCTCTGTCAGGCGCATCACAGAGCAGTTTCTGAGGGTAGGAACACTGGACAGCACTTTGACACAAATGTTTGGGGGCCATTTTAGTCACCAACAAAAAGCACAAATATGTGTGAAGCGTGGCACTAAATAGACCACAAAAAGAACATGTATTGACCCTGGCTGGCGGCACAGTGAATAAGGCACCAGCCTGCAAACCCAAAGGTCGCTGGTTCAACTCCCCAGCCAGGGCACATAACCAGGTTGTAAGCCAGGTCTCCAGTCAGGTTCCATAGCTGGAGGCAGGTGAAAGGCAACCATACATTGATGCTTCTCTCCCTCTCTGCCTCTGTCCCTTCCCTTCTCTCTAAAAATAATAAAATCTTTTTTTAAAAAAGGTTTTATTTATTATTTCCTAAATAATATTATTTCCTAAATAATTAATAATTTATTATTTAGAAATAATAAATAAAATCTTTAAAAAAAGAACACATATTTATAGTAGGAGAGTAGAAAAAAGAAAAGAAACTAGAAGGCAGAGTGTCAGCTCGACCCACTTTTGCTGGGAATGTGCATGTCTGGTGACTCAAATTTTTTAGTGCTTGGCACAAATTGGTGAATGACTGTGAAAGCACCTGCAAGTGTTTGTTTGGTGTTACAAATACATTTTAGTGAGTAGGCAAAATCACAAGCATGGAATCTGTGACTTATAAGAATTGACTGTTATTTAATAAGTTTAGGGCTTGCAGTCTTGATGAATAATCAAAGGGTGAGGCATAAAGCATTTCAAGAGCCTCATTTTCCTCATTTGTAAAGTGGGGGTGAAGATGCCTGCCCCACCAGGTTTGTGGAGGAAGGAAGAGAGTAGAGTAGTCCTCCCTTATCTGTGGTTTCGCTTTCTGCACTTTCAGTTACCTGTGGTCAGCTGCAGACGGAAAATATTAAATGGGAAATGCCGGAAGTAAACAATGCCTAAGTTTTAAATTGCACACCATTAAGAGTAGTGTGATGAAATTCTCAATGTCCTGCTTTGTTCCATCCAGGACGTGACTCATCCCTTTGTTCAGCGGCTCCGTGCCATATACAGTCCCCACTGGTTAGTCACTTAGTAACCATCTTGGTGATCAGATAGCCTGTCAAGGTATCACACTGTGCTTGTGTTCAAGTAACCCTTATTTTACTTAATAATGGCCCCAAAGCACAAGAGGAGTAATGCTGGCGATTCAGATATGCCAGAGAAGATGCAGAATGCTTTCTTTAAATGAAAAGGTAAGTGCAAAAAAAAAAAAAAACAACAACAAAGAAAAGAAAAGAAAGCAAGCAAGAAAAGAAAGGTAATTATATACAGGAAAACAACCTAGTCCTGTTTGCCCTTTCAGGCATCCACTGGGGGTCCTGAAATGTATCCCCTTCAGATAAGGGGGATAAGATAGTAACAATAACAACTATTATTTATCAAGGACTACATGCTAAACACTTTGCAGATTTGATATCATTGACTCCACAACAGTCCTATGAGGTAGAGCCAATTATTAAGCTGGTTTTACAGACAATGAAACTCAGACCCAGATAGGTTAAGGGGCTCTGACTGAGATCTTTGCCTAGATGAGCAGACTCCGTCTGAGTCCCACGTCCATGTTTCCCACCTTGCTCTCCTGATTGCCTATGAGCCCGTGTTTACATGATACCCAGCATGTAGAATGCTCAGTAAGTGGATGATTTGCTAATGATTTTTTTAAAAAAAGATTTTATTCATTATTTTCAGAGAGAAGGGCAGGGAGGGAAGAAGAACGGGAGAGAAGCATCAATGTATGGTTGCCTTTCACCTGCCTCCAGCTACAGACCTGGCTGGAGATCTGGCTTGCAACCTAGTTATGTGCCCTGGCTGGGGAATTGAACCAGTGACCTTGGGGTCTGTAGACCAGCACCTATCCACTAAGCCACCAGCCAGGGCTTGATTTGCTAATGATTTTTAAACTGAGGCCTCTGAGGCAGTTCTGCAAAGGGACGGGAGAGGCTGAGCCCTGCCTTGGGTGGGCTGGGGACCAGAGTAAAAGCCACTGGAAGAGGAAGGGAGCCTGTGTGGTGGAAAGGCAGGGCAGGGAGCTAGGAGGATCTGTAATCAGACCCCATGGTTCCTCCCACAGAGGGTTAAACCAGCTCAGCCTCCTTCTGGCTGAGCGGAAATCGGATTCTGAGAGCTGAGCAGGGCTCCAGAGGGATGTTTTTCTTCTCCATTTGTCTGCTGTGGCTGGCCCATAAAATCCACCGGAACTCCATGCTGAACTGAGGAATTCCTGCTGAACAGGGACATGGAGAAGGCAGGCAGGAGGGAGCCCTGGTCAGAACAGAGGCCACCCCCATCTTCAAGGCCTCACCCCCGGCTCAGGTGATGCCCTCTGGAGACTTCACCGGATTCTTCGGATGGGGCATGTGCAAGGAGGAAGTGACAGCCCTTCCCCCAAGTGAACTTAGGGGGCACGGAAAGAGAGCAGACAGGGTTGGGTCTGCTGGGACGCTGTGGCAGGTAAATAGGATGATTCAGGTTCTCCCCTTCTATGCCGGGTGGCCTCTTGTCTCATCTGAGCACTCTGAGCGAGATGACCCCTACCTGTAATTTCCTAGTCAGGGAGGAGAGTTTGAGGCTGTTTCTATCTAGCCAGCACCTTGCATGCCTTTCCTCCAACGAAGACAGTGCAATTATTATCACTCTTACTTTACAGTAAACTGTGGCTCAGAGAGGTGAGGCGGCCTGCCCAACATCACCCACTAGCAGGGGCAGGGCAGGGTTCAAACCCACAGTCCATGCCGTTATCTACTTCACAAGCATTTGACTCTCTTGCTTCCTTCCCAATGTGAACATTCCTAATTCTCCTTGTCCGGGCGTGGTCTCTTTATGTCTCTTGACTGACCCCTTACTCTTTAATACTCAACTCATATATTATCTCCTCCAGGAAGCCTGCCCTGACTAGCCAAGCTGGGCTGGGCCTCATGTCTGGGTGCCCACACTCCTGGGAGATAACTGTTTTGGTCACTGGGCTGTGAGCCTGGGTGAGCAGAGTCACTTCTGATTCCTCCCTTTTCCTCCCGCGTCAGCCAACACAAGCCACTTGCACTTTACCTTGACGATGACATGTGGCAGTTTTAGAAAAATGTGGGTTTGTGATGAATTTACGGCAGAAGTGACTCCATGTGACTTCTGAGGCTGGATACAGCAGCCACCTAGTTTACTGGAACACTGGCTCTTGAAGCCCTCAGTTGCCATATAAGAAGTTCAAATGCTGCCCTGGCCAGTGTGGCTTAGATAGTTGGGTGTCCTTCCATAAACTAAAAGGTCATGGGTTCAGTTCCCGGTCAGGACACATGCCTAGGTTGTAGATTTGGTTGCCATCAGGGCACACTCAAGAGGCAACCAATGCAAGTTTCT
The DNA here is from genome assembly GCA_004026585.1 of Noctilio leporinus. NCBI lineage: Eukaryota > Metazoa > Chordata > Mammalia > Chiroptera > Noctilionidae > Noctilio > Noctilio leporinus. The sequence goes on along the minus strand of PVIW01001010.1, from coordinate 209,778 downwards.
TTCTCACACGATGTTTCTCTCTCTCTCCCCCCTCCTTTTCCCTTTCTCTAAATCAATGAGCATGTCCTCAGGTGAGGATTAAAAAAAATCCAAATGCTCTGAGACAGCCATACTGTGAGGAAGCTTAGGCCACAGGGAGAGGCCACGTGTAGGCACCCCTGCTGGCAGTTCTAGTCTCCAAGTCATTCCAGTCCAGCGACCTCGAGGTAATTCTAGCCCTTAGCTATCGATTCAAATCCAGCCTAGAGTCTTCCCAGCTGAGGCTCAAGACACCAGGCAGCAGAGACAAGCCAGTTCTCCCATCCTCATGCCAGGTCTTGAATTCATGAGTATAATAAAATAGTTATTGCTTTAAGCCACTTAATTTTGGGGTAGTTTATTATGCACATATTAACTGAAACAGTGCTACCAACTGGAAAACATCACCTTCATTTCTTGCCAGGATTATTGCAACAGTCTCCTCACAGGGCTCCTGGTTCCCCTCTTTCCCCTCTGCAGTGTGCTCTTTACACAGCAGGCAATGTCCCTCCTTTGGTTAAAACCCTCCCTTGGTTCCCAGCTCACTCAGCAAAAACCAAATCCTTTAAAAGACCCCTGGGCCCTATGTGATCTGCCCTCTCTCCCATCCCTCTGTCCTATCTTCTACCCTCTCCCCTTACTGACTCCTCTCCAGCTACAATGTCTTCTTGCTCCTTCTCATACACTGACACTACTTTGCCTCAGGACCTTTGCACTTGCTGTGAACAGTGCTCCATTGCCTGGAACAGGAACACTCTTCTTCCAAGTGTTGCTGGTTTACTTCCTCATCTTGTTCACATATCTGCTCAGATATCACCTTCTCATTGAGGCCTGACTGGTCCGCACTATTTAACACCATGACCCCCTCCCCCAAACCACTTGCCTTTCTCTATTTTTAATTTTGTCATGGTCCTTATAACTGCCTAACATACTATGCATTTTACTCAGGGTGTTTTTTATCTATTGACTTTTCCTGCCCCAGAATATTAACACATAGAGCAGGTCACTGTTTATTCTTAAATGTATTCCCAGTGCATAAAACCACTCTGTTGGTTTGCTGAATGAATGAAAGAACGAGCTGCAGGAGCCCAGGCGTGGGGCTGTCTGGATGAGGAAGCAGATGGGGGTCAGGAAGGGGCAGGAGCAAGGAGGCCAGGTTGAGCCAGCGTGGCCAGGGCTGGAGGATATTCCATGGGAATGACAGCCTGCTACACCTCTGGGGAGCCCTGAGGATGGGAGAGCACAAGGGCAAGGCTTTGAAGATACAAACGTGGGGCATCTCCCAGGGCCTCCCTCCTTCCTGGCCTGGTGTGCCTCCGGCCCTGCCAGTAAACAGGATCTCTGGGCAACTGCCTGAGAACCTGCCCAGCACCCCAGAGGCCTTGAAGGGCTCCTTCCTGCTCTATAAATTGGATCCCTTCAAGCTGTGACATCCTGGACCCTGCTAGGGGAGGTGAGGCAGGGCAGGTCAGTTGCAAAGAGCTGTGTGGAGCCTTGAGCAGGGCACTGCATCTCAATTTTCTTATCAGTAAATTGGGAATAATAGGTGTGGCTGTGAAGTCAAATGAATTCATGGCATGAAGGTCCTTGGGCAACGCAGGTGCTCCAGGCACCCATGAGAGGGTAGAGGCATAAGAACGGAATCCCAGCACTGCCTCTGAGCTCAGTCTCCTTGCCTGTAAACTGGGGTTAATGTGAGACACTAACTTCCTGGGGTTGTTGGGAGATGCAGAATGCAGAGGACATTCTTAGCACCCAGTAACCCTGCCATAGTTGTTAGCTGTTACTGATGACAATAGTTCTAAAAATGGTGGAAAATAACATGTTATTGCGAAGTGATCTGAGATCCCAGAAGCCTTGGTTCACACCCTAGGGCTGGGGATGGGGGGTGGGATGCGAACTGGAAAGAGCATAGTTTCAGCCTTCTGCCTTCTTTATACATTTTATACATTTGATTTGGTCACAGAGGCACTCTCCCACACAAAAGGCCACTTTCTTCCACTGCCTCTGGCAAGGCCATACAAGTGAGCACACTGTTTCCTAAAAGGTGGCACAAGAATAAATATCTAGTCTTGAAGCCAGCCTGGGAGTGTGAGAAATTCAAATCCAGGTCCTACCACTTTCCAGCTGTGGAAATTAAGACTTAATTATTCCATGCCTCAGTTTCCTCATTTGAGAAAGAAGTATAATAATAGCACCCACCTTTTATGGTCACCATAAAAATTAAATTAAAATGCATCCTCTGCCTGGAAAGCATAAAGAATATCATACAGGACGGTGTTATTATTGTCATTCCACCAATGGGTAAACTGAGGCTCAGCTAAGAGAAAGAACTTGGTCTAATATCAGTTGTGATATTTATTGGCCCTGAATTGGAATCACTTTCATTATACCACTAGGAGCCCCAACTGGTGAACTTAGTGTTTGTGAGCTATCCCCTTTTAGCCCTTAATAATTTTTAATTTTATTTCCCTTAGTGATGTGGAAGTCCATACTAATAATCTAAGAGAAATGCATAAGGGAAAAGCTGAACATTGAGAAAATGTCACCCATGAACTTTTCCCCAGAGAACGGGGGAAACACTTGGCCCAGGTATGAACACTTAGGTTGCAGTTTGAACTGTACCAAGCAAGGTAGCAGGGAGTCCTTGAAGATTCTTGAGCGGGGGAAGTGTAAACTTAAGGATTTGAATCTGGCAGTGTATACAGGTTAATTCAGGTTATTAAGGTCCATACATTGTTGGTGAGGTATAAATTGGCACAGTCTCTATGGTGGCTTATTGAATTGCACAACTTTTTAAGATATATTTAAATATAAAGCCCCTGCTAAATGCCAGGTAGTTTGGTGGTGCCAAGAATTTGCAGCAAACAAGTCCAGCCCCGTCCCTTTGCCCTGAGCTTATGACCTAGAGAGAAGACATGCAATAAACAAATATACAGTGTGCTACGCTGCATGTCGGGGAGGAAAGGTCATGAGGAAGAAAAGTTGTAAAGAAAGCAAAGCTGGGCAAGAAGTAGAGCCTGAGTGGGGAGGCTGGTGTGTGATTTGAGGCACAGATGGTGTAAGGACAGGACAGGAGTCACGCTGGGAGAGAGCAGTTCAGGTAGAGGGAAGGTTAAATGTAAAGGTTCTGAGATGGGAAAGTGTGTGGCAGGTTCAAAATCCTGAGCCCAGGGTGGGGCAGAGAAAGGGAGGGCAGAAGAAATGAGGTGAGAAGGTACATGGTCAGACTCATACGGTTTCAGAGCCATTGCAAGAATGTTTTAGTCTGAGTAACATGGGGGATCATCATGGGCTTAAGCAGAGGAGGGACAGAATCTGACTTAGGCTTTAAGGGCATCCCTCTGTCTGCACATGGGAGGCAGGACAGAAGCTGGGGGCCCAGGGAGGAGGGTGGCTTATTTTGGAGGGTGTGGGTAGGGGTGGTGAGAAGGCTCAGGTTCCGGATCTGTTATGAAGAGATGGAACTCAGAGCTTATTGAAGGATTAGCAATATCTGTCAAAATTGCAAGCGCGCGTACCATCGGACCGAGCATGTCTGCTTCCAGGACTCAGCCTCCATTTATACTTGCGCACGGGTGAACAGTGACCCACATACAGAATGTTTATTGCTGTGCAAAAGGAGAAGTGAACAGGCTGGATGGAACCAAGTGCGAGTGGGAATGTGGAAATAGTGCTGGGAGCGGGGGTTGAACTGCCATCTGGAGAGCAAGCTGCCAAGTTAAAAATACATATTGGAGTGTGTAAAATATAGCCACTAGTTCTTTGGCATTCTTTCCATTGAGAGGTGAGTCTGTGCACCCACTCTCTGAATCTGGGCTGACCTGGGACTGCTTTGACCAATGACCGTGGCAGAAATGATCCTGTGTCAGCTTCTAAGCCCAAGTCTTAAAAGATTTGCAGTTTCCACTTCCCTTTTCTTGGAGCAATTACTTGGGAGAAGCCAGCCATGAAAGAAGTTCAACCATTCTGAGGCTGCTATGCTGTCCAGCTAGCCACGGGGAGATCTCTAGGATGAGATGGTGTGTGTGTGTGTGTTAGGGGGAGGCCCAGGTACATTAAGGCTGCAGATGTGAATAAAGAAGCCAGCCATCTTGGAAGGGAATGTCCAGCCTTAGCTAATACCACATGGTTCAGAGATGAGCCACCTAACTGAGTCCTTCTTGAATTCCTGACCTACAAAATCACAAATAGGTTGTTTTAAGCCTCTAACTTGAGGGTAATTTATTGTGGTGCAAAGGATAACCAGAATACATGCAGTCTATGACCCAGCAATTGCACTTGTATTTGTGCAGGCAAAATTGTCATTGAACCCAGACTAGACGCAGCAGTGCTAGTGTGGTGACCGAGACTTAGAGACCATCCTGGTGCCCACTACCTGGTAGTAGAGAGGAAGACCAGGTGAATGCAAACCAAGAAGTTCTAGTAGTCACAGGTCAAACCACAACCCCTTACACTTTAAACAGGAAATGAGCTCTAGAGCAAGAATAGATTTAAAATGCAAACACAGAAAATAATCTACATACACAATCATATTATATTCTCCAAGAAAGCTAACATATCAAAGAACATACATGGAACCCATCAGAACGAGTCTACAGTGTTGCATAAAATAAGAAGGGGAAATGAAATAAAAGGAAACAGAAAAATAAAACAAAGGGTGTGTATGTGTGTGTGCTCAGGGGTCAATAATGATAATCTGCCACAAACTATGGAGTTGTTGTTTTAACTCAGCTTTCTACATTTGAAGTTCAAAAAGTAATAAAAGCAAATAAGATAAATGTCTACAAGTAAGGGGTGGTTAAATCAATTACAGCATATTTACATGATGGAGTACAATGGAGCTATGAAAAAGAATGAAGCTTGCTATGTTCTACTATGGATGAATCTCATAAATGTATCGGATAAGGGGGAAAATGGTGTAAAAGCGTGGATATGGTAAAAGTGTATGTATTGCATACAAGTTTGTGGAGAAGCATCCCAGAAACCAATTCAAATGGATGATTCTGGGGAAATGAGTCCGGCATCAAGGGACAGGAGTGAATGAGAGACTTAAGAAGAGCGGGTACCCAGCAGTCATGTTCAGAGAAGGAATTGCCCCCAATACTGGAATCTCTTCAAGGCCAGGCTAATGCCAGGTGCTGAGGCTCGGGGGGAAGTAGAGCCCACCCTGACCTGTTCAGGGTTCTGACTCTGCCCCATCCATGATGTGACCTTGGCCTTGAATGACTTGGATACTGCCCACCCCTCTGCCTTCCTCTGCTCCCCGCTACTCACCACTGCTCTCCCCCGACTCCCCATCACCTGCTGTGCTTTTAAACATATCCATATAGAGAATAGTATAATAAAACTCCGTGTTCTCACCACCCAGTTTAAGAAAGAAAACTTTCCAAATCCAATGGATGGTGTAATGGTTTAAAATGTGTCCACAAATTCTTTGGCACTCCTTTCTTCAATAGGTAGCATTTATTTCCCTTTGCCTTTGAGTGTGGGCTGGGGGCTCAGTGACTCACTTTGATGAAGAGACTGTGGTGGGAGTGATGTCTGAAGCCAGGTGGTAAAAAGGATACAGCTTCTGCCCAGATGTCTGTCTGTCAATACTCACATCCGGAATCCAGTCACCATGTGATGGACTCTAGGTCACAGGCAGGAGCCCCCCTCCAGCACTGTCAGGCCTTCAGGTGTGTGGAGTGCCAGCTGACATATGACCTCCTGGGGACCGGAAACACCCAGCTACTCCCAGATTCCTGATCCTGATAAGCTGTGAGATATAGCAAATGACTTGTTGCTTTTAAACACCACATTGTGAGGTTACTTGTTACATAGAATAGACAGCTAATAGGTATCTCTGTAATAATTCCACTGCCCATGCTGAAGAAACCACTATCCTGATATTTATTATCCCCAGGAATGTTTTTATTTTATTTTATTTTATTTTATTTTTAGAGAGAGGGGAAAGGAGGGAGAAAAAGGCAGAGAAATATATATCAATCTGTGGTTGTCTCTTGTACGCCCTCCAGGAACTGGCCCACAATTCAGGCATGTGCCCCGACTGGGAATTGAACCAGTGACCCTTTAGTCCCCGGGCCAGCACTCAATCCACTGAGCCATACCAGGTAGGGCCTGTATACACATGTATAAATCCTTATACAATATATAGGACTGTATTTCATTCTTAAAAGCATAAAGACATTCCCATAAGAGAATACATGCATTTGTATTTTATTTTTTAAGATTTTATTTATTATTCTTAGACAGGGAGGAAGGGAGAGAGGAAGAGAGGGAGAGAGAGATCAATGTATGGTTGCCTTTCACCTTCCTCCAGCCACGGGCCTGGCTGGGGACCTGGCTTGCAACCTCATTATATGCCCTGGCTGGGAATCGGACCAGCGACCTTTGGGTTTGCAGGCCAGCACCTTATCCACTGTGCCACCAGCCAGGGCTTCATGCGTTTGTATTTATAATGTGTATCCTACTTTATTTGCTTTCTTCCTTTTGCAGTATGCTTTGGAGATCCACCTGTGTTGAGGCATGCAGCTGTGGTTCTTTTTCACCACTCTCTAGTATGCCATTGTATTAATCACCACAATATACTATCCAGAACCCCACGTTGATGAACATTTGGGTCATTTTGGGGTTTTGCTATTACAAACAACAGTGCTGGTAACATCCAGTCATCCTCTACTCTTTTCCACAAGGCGAAGAGTTGCTGAAGTCTCAGCTGCAATCTCACGCCTCCGCCCACCCCTTCTATCTCACAGGCTTTCTGTCTTAAATGGTCCCAAAAGCTGGTCTCCATTGGTGCTCCCTTTACCTCTCCTTTCCAGCTGTGCTTGGCCACTACTTAGTTATCTGCTTCTTCCCTTGAGCTGGAGAATACGTTCCATGAGGGCAGGGGTAATAGTGGGCTTTCTCCCCCCACCACATATACACCTAGATGAGGGACTGGAACACAGCAGGCCCTCAACAAAAATTGTATTAGGAATGGCTGAGAATAGCTTCCTTACTTCAGCCTCAGTTTTCCCATCTGCATGGTAAAGCCTTTAGATCAACTTTGGGGTGACTTTAGATTTAACTTCTGGCCATTATAAGGTATAGGGGAGACTTTCAGTTTGCCCTTAACATCCTGGAGACAATTTTCTATTTGTGTATAGAGATCTCCTGCTAATTTGAGAACCTTATGTCCACTTGAGATGCAATCTCTTCACGTTCACAAATGAGGAAACTGAGGCCCAGAGTGGGGAAGGAGCCAGTTCCCAAACTTAGAAGGCAACCCAGACCTAGAAACCAACCTGAGACCCTGCGCATGGGAGTCAGTTGACAGATGCCACCACTGGGAAGCCAGGCCTCCCTGGGGCCTGCACCAGCAAGAGGCCAGATCTGGGCTCATGGCTCTGTTCCCAGCCTGGCTCCTTCTCACTGGCCCCCAACCTGGGTCTTCTTCTCAGCAGCTCTCGTTAGGGACTTCCCTCCAGCTTCCTGCTGGGCCAGGCCTTGGGAGCCCCATTGATCCTCTGACAGCCCAAGACAGATCGTTGGGGACTGTGTATTCAGGTGCAGGCCAAGCACATGGAGGCCAGATGAGAATGGGGTGGCGGGGTGAGGGGCCCACTTGGGTGGGGGATAGAGGGCTGAGAGGGCAAGGATGGAGGATCCCACAGACACCTGCCTCCTCTCCCCCTTCCCAGCCATTTCTGCCCTCCTTGGAGCTTCTGTTCCCCCAGCTTCCTCTCACGGGGTTGGGGCTGACCCCTGTCCCCTCTTCTCTCCCTGGCCTGTGGGTGTAGCAGAGAGAAGCTGGAATGAGAAGTAAGCTCTTCTTGGCAGTTTGAGCGCATCCTGGCCCTCCTGTGCGCATCACGGGAACAATAGTCCCTCTTGAGCCTCAGTTTCCTGGGGACAATGAGAAGGGATCACGCTTTGCTTGGGTCCAGCATCCAGTGAGGCATGCCCCATAAATTTCTCCACCGCCACTTAGAACTCCCACGGCTAGGTTCCTCTCTGGCTACGGAAGCTCCCCGCTGTTTTCTGCAACGTGACCCCGCCCTCCCCAAGCCTTTGGGGTCGAGCCATTTGACTCCTGGATTCCTGGAACAGACAGGCGCTTGGGGTTCCTGAGTTTCCTGCTGGCAGGAGCCTGGGTGCTGCCCCTGGGCCTCAGGTGGTGCATGCGCCCTCCCTCTTGAGGTGGCCCTCAGCTCTGCCTGTCTGAGAGTTCTCCCTTCTCCTTCCAGAAGTCTGCTCCATGAGGTTTTGGCAGGGCAGTGTGGTCCCCAAAATGGAGGCGGTCTGTTTAGATGCCCTGTGACTGCCCCCCACCAAAACCTTTAGATGGCACATGCATCTCCAGAGGGTACCCGTGCATTGCGCGGTGTGCGAGGGGCAGGGGTGGGGGCGCAGGAGCTCAGAAGGGAGCAGGCGGGGTGGAAGTCTGCTCAGGGAGAGGGATGGGGTGGAAGAACGGGGCTCAGTGAGGGAAGAGGAGAGGTGAGCACCAGCGGGAACAGGGGTTCAGTGATAGACTTGGTGAGTGTGACAGTGTCTCAGGGAACCTGGGAGCAGAGGGAGCTGGCAGGACGGAGAGAAGGTGGGTTTCAGATGGGGGAGGTGCAAACTCAGAGCAGGGGCATGAAGGCTCAGATTGGGGGAGGGGGGCAGAGGGGAGGGTGACTTTGGGGAGCGGTGGTGCACATGGGCCACTGCAGCCCCCAGAGGAGGAAGGCTGCGCCTGTGGAGGTGGCACCAGAACGAAGCCCCAGGAGCAGCCTGGGCCCCTGCAGCTCCTTCTCAGCTTGACAGACCCTAAGCTAATTATCATTAATGAGCAGCTGGGCCCAGTTTCCTGGGATTTGCCTCAGCAGCAACAATCAGCACATCAGGCACCTTTGTGGACAGCAGCAGGCGCTAGCCTTCCAGGGGGTGGCAATTTGGGGGGCTGAGGTGAGGTCGCTCCTCGCCTTGGATGGGCCTGAGAAGGTGTAGTTTTGCCTTCCCAGCGGATTAGGAAATTGTTGGAGGGCAATCTCCACTGGAGGCAGGGGCAGGCATCAATTATCCACCTTAGGCCAGGACCAGGGGAGAGGGTCCTGGGCTTCCCTTATAAACCTTAGGACATTAGGTTTGGAGTCCCATAGATCTTGAGGCTAGCTGACCATGGCAGAAATGAAGGGATAGACCAGAGAAGGATAGCGTGTTGCTCAAGGTCACACAGTACAACAGAAACACTTGTTGAGTCTGTCTGTGCCAGACACTGTCCAAAGCACTTTACCAAATCCTCGCTACCAACCCCAGGTGGTGGCAACTATTATTAACCCCATTTTACAGACACGGTGCTGAAGGCACAGAGAGGTCAACAGCCAGGAAGTCCCACAGTTGGGATTAGAACCCCATCATGCCGGCTGGCCCTGCAGGGGTAGTCATGCTAAGGAGCTCTCAGACCTGGGCTTCCCTGACCACAGAGGCTGACATGACAGTGCCCTTCTCCCCCCAGTCCCCTCTCTGCAGGGGTGCCGGTTTGTTTGGTGCCCCCGGCAGGGCTGGGAGGTGAGACTTAAGTATAAATAAATAAATAGGGAGCAGATGGTGGTGGTGGGATGGTGGGACAGGGAGGGGCAGGGCCAGGGCCTCCTACTTCTCCCTGGGAAAACATTGCTGGCCGGAGCAAATGGATTCCAGACTCGGGGCCTAGGAGCTCCTTCCCCAGGCCGTTCTGCTGTCTGCTGGTCTGCACACGGCCTCACCCTTGGAGAAATGATGAGCTGGGGCTCTGAGTCCTAGGTTCTGCCCATTTCTCATTTGTTTCTTTTCTTTCCGTGTAGCCTTGAACAAGTCCCTTTACCTCTGTGCCTCCATTTCCCCACCTGTCAAATGAGATTAAAAAAGGATGGTGGTTAAGTGTCTGCTCAAGGGTCACCTCCTCAGGGAGCCTTTCCTCATTGTATCAGGCAGACTTTGTTAGCGCAACAAGAGTATCAAAGAGGACACGGGCAGTTGTGTCTTTCATTCCACAGCAACCCATTCAACAGATACTTGTTCAGAATTCACTATGTGCTGGGCCCTATGTCACCCTCAAGGCTGACATAGTAGCTAGAGTTTTTCGCTGGAGCTCCAGCAGCTGGCCCAGAGTAGCTATTAATAAACACTTGTGGTGGGAATGAATGAATGAGTAGTAGGTGGATATTAGGGGAAATGAGGCGCTGCCATGTGGAACTGCATCACTCCGGTGAGGGTAGAAGTGGACAAAAGCTAATGAGGGTGGATAGCGACAAGGAACAGTTAGCCCTCTATCTTCATGGGTCCTGCATCCGCAGATTCAACCAAATGCAGATTTTAAAAACTTTCAGAAAACTGATAGTTGTTACAATACAGTGTAACAACTATTTATATAGCATTTACATTGTATTAGGTATTGTAAGTAATCCAAAGATGATTTAAAATGTATGGGAGGATGTATATAGGTTATATGCAAATACTATGTCATTTTAAAAAATGGTTTTATTTATTATTTTCAGAGAGGGGGAAGGGAGAGAGGCAGAGGGAGAGCGACATCAGTGTATGGTTGCCTTTCACCTGCCTCCAGCTACGGACCTGGCTGGAGACCTGGCTTGCAACCTGGTTATGTGCCCTGGCTGGGAATCGAACCAGTGACCCTTGGGTTTGCAGGCTGGTGCCTATCCACTGAGCTACACCAGTCAGGGCACTATGTCATTTTATTTAAGGGATTCGAACATCCAAGGATTTGGTATCCTAGGGGGTCCTGGAACCAGTTGCGGATACTGAGGGGGGACAGCATTAAATAATAAATCCAAAGTGAGAAAGTCATTCTTTTTCAATATGTCCCAGTCCATCCAAGAGGCCAAGCAGAAAATCCCCAAGGACGCCAGTAACACCTAATACCGGTGGGTTTCTCTCTTTTTTCCCCTTAATTAAAAAAAAAAATAAAAGTTCAGTTACAGCTTATATTCAATATTATTTTGGATTACTTTCAGGTGTATAGCATAGTAGTTAGACAATCCCATACTTTGCAGTATTTCCCCCAATATTAAGTCAATTTCCTTTTTAAAAAATATTGAATTTATTGGGCTGATATTGGTTCACAAAATCATACAGGTTTCAAAAGTACAGCTCAATAAAACATCATCTGCACACAGCATTGTGTGCCCATCGTCCCAGGCAAAGTCTCTTTTCAACCCCATTTTTGCCCCTTTTGCCCACCTCTGCCTACCCCACCCCTTTTCCCTCTGGCTATCACCACACTGCTGTCTACATCTGTGTGATATGTATACATGTTTTTCTGGCTAATCCCTTCACCTTCTTTCTCCAGTCCCCCCACCTCCTCCCCTCTGACAGCTGCCAGTCTGTTCCATGTATCCATGCCTCTGTTTCTATTTTGTTTGTCTGTTTATATTCTGTTCATTCGATTCCACGTATAAGTGAGATCATATGGTATTTGTCTTTCTCTGAGTGGCTTATTTCACTAAGCGTAATACTCTCCAGGTCCACCCACGTTTGTTGCAAAAGGTAAGATTTCCTTCTTTTGTACAGCCATGTAGTGTTTCATTGCGTAAGTGAACCAGTTTTTATATCCAATCATCTGCTGACAGGTACTGATCTGAAGGAAGCTGGTCTTGGGCTCAGATAGAATTTGAGGATACTATTTTGTTTCCACTGTGTTCATTTTGGTTAGTTATTTTTTAGTTGTGGCAAGGAATTCTGATTTTTTCATGTATGTTTTGACATTGCTGGCGGGAAGCAAACTGGTCTTGAAGAAACTCTGGAGATGTGTTTGCACTTTCTGATAAAGTGATCGCTTGGCACCAGGGTGACAATGGGGACTAGCTGAAAAGGGGCACAAAGAAACTCATGGCGGTGATGGAAATGTTCCATGTGTTAACTGAGGTGGTGGTTACATGGGAGTGTATATTAACCAAAATATGTTGCACAGTACACTTTAAATGGGTGTATTTTATTGTATGTAAATTAAACCTCAATAAAGTTCATATGAAAGCACATGTATTTAAAAAAAAAAAAAAAAAAGCACATGTATTTAAATCAGCCTCTCAAGGTTAACTTAAGGTGTTATATGCATATGATATACGTTGTTAAGATATTAAATACAGATAGATGCCTTGTGGGTGTGACCAAAATCATGAGGTTGTCCATGACACAGTACATTTGAGAAACACAGAGTCAATAAGTAAATGTATAGATAGGAGACAGAATGAATGAACAAATTGAGAAAATGAGCAAGTCAATGAATATCTACCCTATCTATGGTGAGTACATTCTACATAACCCCAACACATTGAGTGGTCCTGATCAAGGGTGTCTCAGCTTCCATGACATCTGTGAAGGGGTCCTCACTACATCATGACAGAGTCCTTTCCATTGTCTAATCATTAGGACTGTGTGAAAGACTTTTCCTCCTATTAATTGGTCTTCCTGGTGACCCCATGCCCTCTGCAGCTCCACAGGTACATCTGCTTCCCCACCTGGGAAATAGCCCAAATGTCCCTCTGCAAGCCTGCTCTTCTGTGGGCTCCTGACCCCAGGTGCTTAGCTGCTCTGCCCACCAGGTTTGGCTTACACAGGGCTCATATCATAGTGAGGCAGCAGGATAAAGAACAAGTAGTACACAGGCAAATGAGCAACACAATTACAAGCCATGAAGGAAAAAATGGTAAGAATAGTGGGAAGATCATGGGAAGGATGAGGAAGCAAGAGAAACCTAAGGAGTTGGCACTGAGCTGTGACCTGAAGGATGTGAAGGAGCCAGAAGAACCATAGGAAGGGCATTCTAGCAGAGGCAAGAGCAAGTGCAAAGGCCCTGAGGTCAGAAAAAACATTTGAGAACTGAAGCAACCAGCTTGAATGGGCTGAGCTAGGGAAGAGAAGGTCATTCAGGGCATAGAGGGTGAAGAGCCTGGAATGTTTTTTCTTTCATTAAAAAACAACTATTATTCTTATTATTACTTATTTCTAATCCTCACCCAAAAATATATTTATTGATTTTTAGAGAGAGAGAAAGGGAGAGAGTGGAAGAAAAGAATATCACTGTGAGAGAGAAACATCGGTTGGTTGCCTCCTGTACACCCTGACTGGAGACTGAACCACCACGTAGGTGCCCTGGCCAGGGATCAAACCCCCCAACCTATTCAGTGTACAGGATGATGCCTCCAACCAACTGAGTCACCCAGCCAGGGCTGGAATTATTTTCTAAATTTGATCCTTAAACACTTTTAAGCAAGGGGTGATATGATATGACTTAAATTTTAGTAGAAACTCAGTAAATACTTAACTGAATTAAAGTGAATTGAAGGCCCTTCTTGTTCCAATTGTTTGGCTCTTGCAAAGTGACAGTGAAGTGTTTGACTGGGTTTGAATCGCAGCTCAGCCTCATCCTTGCTGAGTGATGGCGGGCAAAGGATTTCATCTCCTGAGCCTCTGTCTCCTCGTCTGCAAAGTGGGAGTAATAATCCCGTGGGCTTGTTGGAAGGATCCAATGACTTTATGTTTGGAAAGCATTTAAATACTATCACAAATGCATTATTTTGGTTAAACAAAATATGAAAGGGTGAGGGTCTGGAGGACAAGATGGTCCTGACTCCTACCAGGAGTGAGTCCTGAGTTGAAGGGGGTGGGATTCTCAAACATTTGCTAGATACACAAGGAGAGACCCCTCAGGCAGATCGGAAGGAAATTCAAGTCAGTGTTATGTTTACACTGTTTATACTTTCAGTGACATTTATTTTTGTTGCATGATTCTGATTTGCCACTTAGGCTGCCTACCTTATTTCCTTTAAAAAATTTAAATTTAAGTGAAACAAAAGCAGATAAGTGGTTTAAAACCCATGGCCCTTGAAGTTGATACCAGGTCTTTCCTGTCCCCCAAAAGTGGCCCAAATTGTGAAGGAGGCTCGTGATGGGAGTTTTAGAAACCTTTTCATAAACTCACTTCCTCATTATGCTCTTGGGGAATTGGGGCCCTACTATGAAGGTTCTGGTAGACCCCCAAATCTGGGGGCCATTGGGGTCTTCTCTCTCTGTTATCCCTCAGATCCAGTTACATCCACTGGAAAATTCTGGAGCTCCTTCTTTAAATTACACCAGGATTCTGATCACTTCTCATCTGTCTGGTCCAATCCACCAACCATTATCTGGGGCCTGGTGTTAGCAGCAACCCCTCCTTAACCCTCTTTTCTATCCTTCTCCACTCAGCAGCCTCACATGTCTCCCAGGTCACTTGGAGGAAAAGGCAAAGTCCCTACCACCTACGAGGTCCCTCCCAAGTTGACAATGCTTACCTGTCTTGCCTTATCACCTGCCAGTCCTGGCCCTTGTCCCATCCAAGCTGCCCCACCACGCTGGCCTCTTTGCTATTGCTTGGACACTCCAAGTAGCCTCCCACCTCAGGGCTTTTGCACATGCTGTTCCTTCTGCTTGAAACATACTTCCTTCTGAAACCCACAGGACTCCTTTCCTCTCTGTTGGCGTCAACGCTCCCTCCTCACAGAGGCTCAACCACCTTAATGTACTTGATATTTCCTGTCCTTCTTTCTCTTCTGTCTGCTTTTCTCTCATAGTGCTTATCATGGGATATGGCATTTTACATTTTATACAGATTTCTTGCCTGTCTCCCCTGAGTGGATGTCAAGAAGACAGGAGTTTCTATCTGTTCTGTGCTCAGATGGCTTCAGCACCTGGTACAGTGCCTGGCACACAGTAGATGCCTGGTACCAATTTGTACACATCTAGGGAGGTGTGTGAAAGGTGGGAAGGGGCAGAGACTCCTTCTCAGTCCTCTCTGTGGCCCCTTGGTCCCCTATTTGGGCATGGCTTCTCTGTCCTCCTGTCCTCATCTCAGTAACCCCTATGGGCACAATAGGCTAGTGAAGCTTGTCTCTCAGGGGAAAGGTTTCCAGCTGTAGGCAGACCATCCTTCTTCTCCTCCCTCCCCTACAGGCCTGATGGGAGCCATGGCTGCGGGATCGTCGCTGTCCTTGGAGAGTCCTCAACAGACAAGGGCCCTGGGCGCAGACCCATGCTGGGTGTCCCCAGGCAAGCCAGGGACCAGTTTCCAGTCCATGTGTCTTCATCTGGAAAGGTGTAAGACTAATGGGTGTAACCAGTCTTGTTTCCAGGACATCTGTAGCCTATTTCCTCCTTTGTAAAATGAGGACAAGGAATCCCTCTCTCCTAAGGTTGTCCTGAGAATTAAATGAGTTAAAAGACTTTAATAAGCACTTAGTAGGGTCTGGGCACATAGTAGGTGCTCAGGAAATGTTGGTTACTACTGTTGTTGCTTCCAGAGGTGAACTTACTTACCAAGGACCAAGGGCCTGTAGGTGGCAAAGCCAATTCGATCCCAGGTCTGTCCTAAAATGACTTCCCCTCACTTCCACAAAATACTAACAATAATAGTAATAACGACACCAGTAACAGTAACAACAGCACCCCATTTGGTAGCACTCAGGGTTAGCATGAGGTTTTCAGGAGGCAGCACCTGCCCTGCGCCCACAGCCAGGACCACAAGCATGGATTCCTCCTGCCCCCTGGCTTCCTCTCCGGGGACAGATTGACAGGCCGCAAACCTCCTAATGGGGCACCCCCAATCTCGCCGCCTAAGGGGCCAAGCGGGGACCTGGGGAGCCCGCAGAGCCCCCCGGGGGAGGCGAGCGTGGCTCTGGGCTCTGGAAAGAGCTGCGCGGCCTGGAAGACATTACACGGCTGTCGGCCGGGGGGCGTCGCTCAGAGTTCCGGAGGGGGTCCCGGCGGCGGACACGCCGAGTGAGGGGACGGCCCCGCCACAAAGCGCGCTTTGTTCTGCGCTCCCCCCGGGAGCTGGAACCAATGGATTGGCAGCAGCTGAGGTCATCCGTCAGGCAGAGCCGGGGGTCAGGCCCGGGGAAGGGGCCGCGAGGGCGGGCGGGGCGGATGAGCCGGCTGGGTCGGCGTGTGCGGGCCCATTAACCAGGCTGCTCTCGCCAGGGGCTCTGCGGAAGGTCGCTGCGCCTCCAGAGGCCTCATTTTATCCATCTGTCCCCCACGAAAGGCTAGTTCTGTCCAGTGCACCTCTCGAGACTACTGTGTCAGGATGGAAGGGACGACGACGATTTCCATGGTGGTGGTGGAGGTAGGGGTGATGAGAGAGACTCTGGAAGGAGCGCTCCCCACCTTCTTGTTCGACGGAAGCGCTATATTTGGGATTGGAACCCGAAAGGCGGGAAGAAAATGTGGTTTGTAGCACACAGTCCCTGTGTCTGGTGCAGGGGAGTCAGCTCCTCTTCCTGACTTCCTGCTTTCATCCTGGATGCCAGACTGGTCTGCCTTTTGCCAGGACGGATAGGTGGAGCTGTCAAACCTGAGTCCTGGGGACCCCTTGAAAACCATCCTGCTGCTGGATCTGTTCCAGGGTAGGGCAGGGATAGAACCCCTTCCTCTGATGCTCCTCTAGGTGTTCTTTTTTCTGGCCGGAGGTACATCCAGTTCTGAACACTTTCCTCTCCCTCTCATAAAACTAGATCCCATTTATTCCTCCATTCACACCCCCTTCAGCATGTGCCTCAGCATTTCCATCTATATCATGAGACAATTAGGCTTCTAAACACTCCACTCAGGGTTCCTGTGGGGCAAGGCAATCAAGTCCAGTGACCCTCTGGAAATTGCCCAAAATATGTGTGTGTGTGTGTGTGTGTGTGTGTGTGTGTTTCCGGAGAAAGGGCTTATGGCTTTCTCAGGATTCTCCTGAGAGAAATGTCTTCATGACCCAAAAATGGTTAAGAAGCATTGGTTGGTTTTAGGTGAGGCAAGAAGCCCCCAAACTCTGCCACTCTGGACAAAAATTCACCGGTACTTTAGAAGTTGAAAATTGAGCTCTGTATTGCCCACCTGTCCAATCCTAGCTGTACAGCTGAGAGAGCACAGAGAGTGATGGATGAAGGTGTTCACAACAGCAAAATAACTATAAACCCTTAAATGTCCATCAACAGAAGAATGACTAATAAGTGGCTATATTCAGGCCATAGAACACCGTGCAGCAATGAAAAGAATAAGCTCAACCTATATGGGAACTGTCCACTCAACAGGTATTTATTTATCTTTTAAAAATATTTTATTTATTGATTTTTAGAGAGAGGGGGAAGGGAGAGAGAAAGAGAGGGAGAGAAACATCAATGTATGGTTGCCCCTTGTGTGCCCCCAACTGGGAACCTGGCTCACAACCCAGGCATGTGCCCTGATTGGGAATCAATCTGACAACCCTTTGATTCCCAGGAGGGCACCCAATCCACTGAGTCACACCAGCCAGGGCTCAACAGGTATTTATTGAACACTTACTATGTACCAGTCATTGTTTTTGGCACTGGGCCTACAGTGATAAACAGGGTAGATCATGCCCTTTCTCAAGAAGTTGCATTTTAGTGGGTGAGGTTATTGTAAACAGACACAAAAGATGATTTCATGGAGTGTATAGAAGCCAGGAAGAAAATATAACTGAGTAAGGTGATAGAATGATGGGGGATGGGAAAGGTCCCTCTGAAGAAGTGACCAGAATGAGAGACCCTTTGGGAGGACAGACACTAATGTCCTCCCAAAGGTTAGGGCACATTGGCAGGAAAGAAATGCAATCTGCAAAATAATGTATAAAAGAAAATCATCCTTTCCTCACACACATGAACACTATTAGAAAAAGCTTTGGAAGGATATATGCCAAATTAATGAAGGTAATTTTCCCAATCAAGGAGGCAAAGGAACAAGCAAGACTAGGACTCATGGTGGATATCAGCAAGCCTCTAATATATAATTTTAAATACTTACTTAGAATTTTAACATCTTTTAAAAAATATTTTATTTATTATTTTTAGAGAGAGGTTAAGGGAGAGAGGCAGAGAGGGAGAAAGACATCAATGTGTGGTTGCCTTTCACCTGCCTCCAGCTACAGATCTGGCCGGAGACCTGGCCTGCAACCTGGTTATGTGCCCTGGCTGGGAATTGAACCAGCGACCTTTGGGTTCGCAGGCCGGCACCTTATCCATTGTGCTACCAGCCAGGGCTGAATTTTAACATCTTAATGTTTTAAAAGTGAATATATCCACACATAACTTGTGAAATTTTAAAAAGTTAAATATATCATGGTGAAGAGGCTCGGTTCCAGGGCCTTGAGGGAACTAAGAAGTTCCTACTCACTGCCTTTCATTGGACCCAGGCGCCTGGGGGCAGTGGTTTGTTTGCGGAGGGGACACACTATTGGATCGATGGAGCCAATAGGAGACACGTGGCTCAGCCTAGAGGATCAGGAAGCTTTTTGGAGGACAGTGAGTGCCACACTTGCTGAAACTGAGACTGGTTGGCTCAGCATCCCGACTACAAGACAGGCCTGGGGAAGTCATGATGTGTTCAAGGACACAGAGCAAGAGTGGTTAGAATAAGGAGAACCTGAAACGACCAACTCCCAGCTCAGTCTCCTCACGCCTGGACCACCTGCTTCTCTGAGTAACCAACAGGCCTTTTCACTCAAGCTCCTCTACCCACCCGCTCTCATAGCTCGTGGGAAGCTCCGGCAGGCCGGAAAGCATCGCCACCTGCTGGCAAACGAGGGAAATGCAGTTCTCAGCCTCCCCTGAGAGCAGCTAATTTCACCCTTCAAAACCCGCTTCCTCTTCCTTAAGAATGACCAACCTCTCCCCCTCCAAGTCTGTTCTGCACCCCAAAACTGTCTACAGGGCCCCTAGTGTTGCCTGCTTGAGTCTTATCTGAAAGGAGAAAAACCCTTTCAGGAAGGGGCAACCATTTGTATCACTGTAGCCAGTCCATGCAGGAGGTCATTACTCTGGTGAGGTGGTGGCACCTCATGACAGCATAGTCTGCAGATCATGTCCTTAGATTCCTGACCCTTGCTACCAGCGTTGGGGATAGACAGTTCATTTGACAGCTTGGAAAAGCCCCCAGGGAAGGGCTTGTCCAATGTCACAGTGGAATGTGTGTACAAGCTGGCCCTAGAATGCAGGGTGGAGGGGGTGTCGCCATGTTTGAAAATAATTGACACAGTCTAAATCAGTAAGTCCCAGCATATGGTCCCTGAACAGCAACAGCAGCAGTATCTGGAACTTGTCAGAAAAGCAAATTCTCTTCCCTCACCAATGTGGCTTGCAGTTGGTTGGGCGTTGTCCTACAAAGTAAAAGGTCTTGGGTCCTACGCCGGGTTGGGGCACCTGTCTTGGGGGTTGGGTGTGTATGAGAGGCAACTGATCAATGTTTCCCTTCCTCTCTTTCTCCACCCACTTACCCTCTTTCCAGAAATAAATAAAATCTTTTTTTTTCTTTAAAGCAAATTCTCAGGTCCCACCCGAGACCTACTGAATTAGAAACTCTGGGGGTGGGGCCCAGCCATCTGTGTTTTAACAAACCAGTTTGAGAAACTGAACCACTGGTCTAAAGCAATGATATCCTTCTTTTTACAAAATAAACTTATTTTGGAATGATTTTGATTTACAGAAAAGTTGCCGAGATAGTACAGAGGATTCCTAGCCTACCCCAACCTCAACATCTTACATGATCCTAAATTATCAAAGCTAAGAGACTGACATTGGCATGTTATTAACTAAAATCCAAGCCTTATTCAGAGTTCCAGTTTTTTCACTCATGTCCTTTTTTTGTTCTAAGATCCAATCCTGGATGTCACACTGCATGTAGGACTACATTCCTTTTAAATTCTATTGGTCCCCTGGTCATCTTTCCCTGGAACAGATGATGGGTGGGAGAGCTGTGTCTTCATTACTGAACTGGGGAGACTGAGGTTTAAAAATGCCAAGTGACCAAGATCCCTTAGCCAGACAGGGCAGGCAAGGCCCATATCAGTCAATGCCAGTCTTCCCTCCCCCTGAGGACTCTTGGCTTTGAGATGCCCCTTTGGAATGTCTGATCTGACTCACCCTATCTCACCAGTACAGGTAACAAGATGTCCTTCTTAGAGCGGACCCAGCCTCGGGACAAATTCACCCCCTGCCCTATCAATTCTTCCTCTAGATTTGAGAGTTGTAACAATGTCTTAGTGGCTTCAGTCCAGGCAGAGTGAAGCCCTGTGTGAGTGAAGACTGCTATTTACCTATGCAAATAATTTATGATAGATGAAAGATGCTACATTATTTTCATTTCTCTAAGAGGAATAGTCTGTTTCCCCACCCCTTGAATCTGGGCCAGCCTTATGATTTGCTCTGACCAAAAGAACTTAGCAGAATTGGTGCACAATTCTGAGCCTAGAACTCAAGAGGCCTCCCATCTACTGCTGTCATTCTCCTGGAATCCTGAGGACATGATGCGATTAATCTTGAGCTAGCCTGCTGGAGAAGCCATATGGGGAAGTAGTCACCCAGCCAACAGTCTGCCAATGGCCAGACAAGTTAGACCCATCCTAGACCCATGTGAGGTGGCAGCTGATGGCATGCAGTCCCAGCAGCGACCCTAGGTGACATCAGAACTGTCCAGATGAATGCAGTCCAAATGGCCAACCCACAGAATTATGGGCAAATAAGTGACTTGTTTTTAGCTGCTAAGTTTGGGGGTGGTATATTACGCAGCAAAGGCTAACTGATATCAAGTACTCGTTTCTCTCTTGGTAAAGGGATTCCAATTTTATTTCAGGAGGCAGTGTGCCAGTCCCAGGAGATGGGACAGAACTGGTCCACTCGATTGTGACAGTTCTGTTCCCTCCTGTCTAAGCTTTCTTTGCATCTAGGGGTGACAATGGTAGCTGGTTTGGCCCAAGAAAGCCTAAGTGGAAATATGGAGGGGAGAGAGCAGGAAAAAGACCTCTGAGGAAAGTTTGATTTTATGATAGAAGTTGACAGGTCCCGCTGGCCCAGCCCTTCTTTCTCCTCCACTACTTGCTTCCTTGAATATAGCTGTGATTCCTGGAGGCACAGCAGCCGTCTTGTGACCATGAAGCAACAAGCAATGAGGGAAAGGCTGAAAGGACATACCTCCACTTGAGTTGTTAGACCAATACTTGATAGTCACCTGTCTCCAGAATGGACGCTGTATGGAAAACCAAATTTCTCTTTGCTAAACTAGGCTTTCCTTTACTTCGAGCTAAATGTATTTCACATAATAATACATACAATGATAAAAATGCAGAAGAATCCTTGTTCTTGGGACTGTGGAGCCAGCAGCATGTGATTCTCCAAACCCATCTCTTTTCTCATTTCATCCTCTCAATAATTAATCCCTCAAAGCAAAGCCATGGCCCATTTTCACGGTGTGGGAGCGAGGCCTCCTAGACCACTCAGCAGTGAGTCCAAGGTTTTACAGCGAGCAAAAGAGGGTGCTTACTGTCAGACCCTCCGGGCCCAAAGAGAATGCTCTCCTGTCACCCCTTTGCACGGCCCCACCCGCTGGACGCCAGGGGTGTCTTCTGGGTTTTTGGGAGTGGCGGCAGGTGCCGAGGAGCCTGCTATTGCAAGTCTGGTGTGGATGCGCCCAGGTACACCCTCAGGTCCGAGATGGTGGACTGGACAAGCTTGGCAGGGATGGTCTCGCGCTGCAGCTGCTGGTAGGCGGCATAACGGTGGCAGCCCCCGAAGGAGTAAAAGTAGTTTCCACCCTGGGTTCCTTTGATCCAGAGGACATCGATGGGGGGCACGCTGTCTGGGTCCTCCTGCAGAGAAAGGGGCACAGGGTAAATGAGTAGAGACAATGCTCGACAGTTTACAAAGCAGACTTTGTTAACCTATGTTGAGTTCCTCCAGGGTGAGCACACTGGCTTGTGCTGGCTTGTGAGAAACACTCAAATATTCAGGAATGTTGGGAGTTGGTTGACATCACTTGGTAGCCTGAAATTCAGTCACGGTATCTACACCAGGGAGATGGGCAGATGCTACCAATCAGGGCTTTTTCCTCCCTAGAAACCAGGTTGTTAAACATGTATCAACATACCACATGCATATATATCTGCATACACATACACATATATCATATATCTATCTGGTGCTCTTCTAGACTCTGGGAATGAGGTACAGCCAGAATGAGACAGACACAGCCTTCATGGGTTTCAGTCTAGTGGGACAAATGGCATGCAGAAGTGAGTATTAGAGAATAGCTATAAAGACAGTAACACAGGTTGTCATGTCAGGGATGGGAGTACACAGTCTCTCTGAGGTGACAATGGAGCAGAGAACCGAACATAGAGCAGTCCACTTGGAAAGATAGAGTTGGGATAGTTAAGAGTAAGAGCCTGATTGCCAGTTCAAATCTCAGTTCTGTTACTTAACTGCTATTTGACCTTGGACAACCTCTTTGTGCCTAAGCTGACCATTCTTCTATCAAATGGGGAGGAAGAAAACACTATACGCACACACACATATAAAATACACACACATACATATACACAGAGCATTTTGAACAATGCTTGGCATATGCAAAGCACTCAGTAACAGATGTGAGGGAAGATCATTCCAGGCAGCAGAAACAGCAAGTGCAAAAGGCCTGAGGCCAGAACAAGTTCACTGTATTGGAGGCATGGCAAAAATGCCAGTTGACCAGAGGGAACTCAAGGGGGATTAAGGAGTAGAAGTCAGAAAAGTCAGCAAAGGCCAGACCATGTGGGTTTGTTTCTAAGAGCAGTGGGTAGGCCCTGGAGCATTTTATACCGGGGAGGATGACAAGATCTAATGGACATTCCATAAAGTTGTCATAGGAAAGCAGGTTCGGTGGGGTAAACAAGGGTAAAAGCACGGAGGACAGAGATGAGGCCTCAGCAGGTATTCAGAAGACACTAGCCTGGGTGAAGTGTGGAGGCGAAGGGAGAGGTGAACAAGTCTGGGACATGTTTAGGGGGCAGATCTGAGGGGACTAGGGTGAATTTGAGAAAAGAAGAAGAAGAATCTAAGTTGACTCCCAGCAAGGGCCTGCCGCCAGCTGGAGAGTGTGGGTGGTCTCTAAGCAGGGAAAGCGTGAGGCGAGGCTGGGTGGGGGGTAGGGCAGGCTGGGGAGACCACATTAAATGAGAGCTGCCATTGGCCCACGGATTCTCGTATTGTGCTGCTTTGATGGATTCATTTATCCATTTATTCCAGAAACGGTTATTAAGCTATAAGTTATGAGCAGTTACAACCCAAGGGCTCTGACACCAGGCAAACCTGAGTTTGAATCTCAGCTCCTCCAAGTAGCAGTAGGAGGACCCTGAACAAGTGGCCTCATTTCCCAGAGCATCGTTCCTAATTGGTACAATGAGAGTAAGACATTCTATAGGGCTGCCGATGAAGGGCTGAGAAGCTGATGCATAGGCAACACAGAGCACAGCCTGCCCAGTAGTGAAGCACTGATTGAAGGGTAGCTGTGCTGGGTGCTGGCATGGTGGTGGTAGGTGCAGAATTAACAGCTCCCCTAAACGGCCACCTGGAACCTATGAATATGTTACTTACGTGGCATAAGGGACTTGTCAGATGCAATTAAGGATCTCTACAAGGAAGATGTTGCTGGCTTTGTAGACAGAGCAAAGATGCTGTGAGCCGAGGAACGTGGTGCCCTCTAAAAGCTGGGAAAGGCAAGGAAATGGATTCCTCCCTTAGAGACTCTAGAAAGGCATGCGGCCCTGCTAAAAACTTGATGTTAGCTCAGTGAGACCCACTTTGGACTTCTGACTATAGCATAACAAACTGTATTGTTTTAAGCCGCTAAGTTTCTGGTACTTTGTTACAATAGGCATAGAAAACTAACATCTGTGGTAAGCACAGACAGCTCTGGTTCTCGCCCTCACAGGGCATATGGTTCTAGCATGGAAGACAGGTGTCTAAACAGGCCATTAAAACCCAGCAGGATCAGGACTATGCTGGTGAGTATGCAGGAGGCTAAAGTCCCACAGGAGGCCCCTAGCCCAGTAGGGGTCATCAGGGAAGACATTGACCCTGAGACAGGAAGACTGAAGAGTGAGAAATAATAAAGAAGAGATGGAAGAGTGTTCCTGGCAGGGTAAAACACCCGTGGAAAGGCCCAGGGTGGGAGGCAGCATGCAAGACTAGATCCTCCATCAACAGCCAGGCACTGTGCTGGTGTTGAGGAAATATCCAAGATATGACTTCACATGAGGTGGGGCAGATAAGGAAACATGAGCAAATAAATGTACAATATAATTTCACATGGACACAAGTGCTTCAGGATGAAATACCCCAGGTTAAGGGGACAGACGGAAAGACCAGGGCTCCATTAACTTCCACAGGTGGAGACCTGAACCAAGTCCGAAGCAGGCCCTGTAGCTATTGGAGGAAGCACTTCCACGCAGTGGAACAGCAGTGCAAACGCTAGGACTGAAAGACATTTGCGGGAGCTATAGTAGAGTCCGGCTCAGCCTCCGGTCTCACATGTTACCTTCCAAGGGTCTGAGAGAAGGGGATAAGTTTCCATGCAGGCCTAACTGACACATATGCCCCTACCCCTCCTCAAACCTGCTTGAACACCTTCCTTCATTGATGGAGCTGACCCCTGTCCTCTCCCTGTTCCACTTCAAACAAAGTCCTCCCAGCAGACCTGACCTGTCGGGTTCCCCTGACACTCACTTGCACAGCCAGGGTGACAGCACAGCTTATCTCCAGATAGTATGGTGGCCATGCTGCTTGGCCCTGGGGCCAGGCTGTATCACTTTCTAAGTGTTTGACCTTGAAAAAGTTGCTTAAATCCTCCCGTGCCTCAGTTTCCTTATCTGTAAAAGAGGAACAATAGTAGTATATGCCTCATAGGGTTGACATGAAGAGGCTAGGGCCCTTAAAACTGCTCCTGGGCCACTGCAAGGGCCATCTTTATGTTGGCGATCCTTATTTTAATCATCTCGTTAATCCCCTGCTTGCACTGTGAGGCAACAGAGGCCCAGAGCGGCCTAACCAGTTCCTCAAGGTCACACAGCAAATGCATTGCTCCAGTGGAACCGGGACTGGCTCCCTCTAGCGTCCGGTGCGACTTGCTTCCTTCGGGACCCTCCCCCCGACCGGCGGGCCCCGGGCCTCACCCGAATCGTGTCCACAAGGCTCTGCACCTTGGCAGGGTCCAGCACAGGCGGCAGCGGCCGGATGAGCGCGCTCAGTGGCACGTTGTGCACCGCGGCGATGCAGCCCGAGTGAATGCTGCCGCCCTGCGCGCCGCCGCTGGGCCCTGGTCCCTCCGGAGCCCCCTGTCCCGCCCCGGCCCTACCCAGTGCTCCCCCTGCTCGCAGCCCCATCGCGCCGCTGCCGCTGACCAGTGTCGTCGCCGCCGGCACCCTCCCCACTCCGGACTTTAACCCGGCCGGCCGTACCATTCCGCGCGGGCGGGCGGGGGCCCGATCAGGGTGCCTTGATCTCCAGGCCCCGCGGTGGTCCGGTCCCATCCCAGCGCCCCACACCACCCTCGGTCGGCGCCGCTCTCTGGGAGCTGCGGAAGCTGTGCGGGGCTCCGGCTCTCCGCTGGGGGGCGCCTCGTCCTCTCCCCTCTGCCTTTTGGAGTCCCGGGAGTGGAAGCGCCCGGACCCGCTGACTCAGGGTGAGTTTGCGAGTCTTGGGGCGGGAGAGCTGGGGTGACGCACAGTCCGGGGTGACTCAGGCCCGCGGGGTCTGGGGCGGGGACAAGGCAGGGGGCGGTGGCCGAACCTGTGGAGCGAGGATGAGTTGGCAAAACCCACAATACTTGGCCGTCTGGGCAGGCACAACCCCAGTAGATAATAATAGCTCCGGAGGTGATAATAATACCGACAACAGTAAAACTGCGAATCTGGTGCTGTGTCACTGTTCCAAACCCTTCGCTTGTGTATCGAATTAAGGCTAAAAACAATCCTGCAAGGTAGGTAGGATTATTATCCCCTTTTTAGAGATGAGGAAACTGAGGCATAGTGATTTGCCTCAGTTCCTGGAGTTAGGAAGGGGCTGAAGCAGGGTTCAAATGCAGACCGGCTGGCCCCAGGGTGCTCTCCCTAACCCACCCCGGTTGCCTCTACTCAGCAGAAGTAACTGTCGCAGGAGTTTTGAAAACGGTGCTGACAGTGTGTGGGCACTGCCCTGAAGTTGTGCACTGTCTCATCAAATCCTGACAGCATCATAGTGGTGACTAAACCGGTTGTCTAAGGTACAGCAACTGAAAATGAAAGTCAGATCATCTGAACCCAGAGCCCCTGGTCACTTAACCGCAAACACCTGTTTACAGATGTGGACATTGAGCCTTCAGAGGACAGCAGTGACCATTAGATCCCGTCATGATGACTGCCAGCCCCATTTTCCTCTGTTTAGAGCCCTCTGCCCCTTCCGGCTCAGGTTCAGCACCTTGGGTGTCCTTGGGGCCAGGGAGAGGCAGGCAGAGGCCCCTGATTTAAATTCCAGGGTTCATTAGGGCTGCGGCATAGATTGGTCTGGGGCAGGTCTCTTCTGGCCCATCTCTGGCCATGTGGTTTCAGGCAAGTTGCTTAACCTGTCTGACCCTCAGCCTTCTCCTCTGTAAAGTAGTTGTGGAGAGATTTGGGGGCCTCTCCGAGATGATGGCTGATGGAAGGGATAGGAATTAGTGCATAGTGGTTGGCCAAGTACATAGTGGTAACCAAAGAAGACAGCTTGTTTTATCATGAACACCCAGAATGCTTAGGGAGAGGCTATGTTTGACTGAATGTACCAGGAAAGGTTTCCTGGAGGAGGTGCATTCAGACTGGAAAATGTCTCAGTCCTGGAAAGGGAGAGGGAAGAGGCGGGTGATAGATAGTTTAGGGTGTAGGCTCTGGAATCATTTGAATGGCATGGATTTGAATCCTGGTTCTACCCCCACCTACTAGTTGTGGTATCTGGGGACAGGGGTGGTTATTTAACTTCTCTGTGCCTCAGCTTCCTCCCTGAATTTCCAGGGAGAGTAAATGAGAATAACACGTTAAATGCTTAGAAAGGTATCTGACACTAGAAAGTACTGGATGAAAGGTAGACATGAAGGACATTCCAGCCAAGGGATCAGCTTGAGCAAAAGCAGGGAGGTGGGACAGTTCCAGATCTGGCTGAAGACAGGCATGTCTGGTTGGGTTGTCCCCCTCACCCTGATTGGCACCTGCATGGAGAATGCATAGCCACCCTGTCAGCTGGAGAAGACCAGGAATGGTACCCACTAGGTGTGGGGGCTGATACATGGGCCAGTCACTGACACTTTCTGAACCCGTTACAAAGTGGGGCAATGCTTGCCCATTACTCAAACTTGTTATGAGTCTGAAGTAAGATGTACATAAGAATTGCTCTGTGTGTTAACATCCATTTTACTGTTGAAGATTATTCATGTTGGGTTCTTAGTCTCTTGATAACCTTAGAACACTGAGGCCATTAAAATATAACCCCTGCCCTGGGTAGTGTGGCTTAGTGGATTGAGCACCAGCCTGCAAACCAAAGGGTCACTGGTTCAATTCCCAGTCAGAGCACATGCCTGGGTTGTTGGCCAGGTTCCTGGTTGGGAGCATGTGAGAGGCAAACACACATTGATGTTTCTCTCACCTTTCCCCTCTCTCTAAAAACATAAAATAAAATATTTTAAAAATACATAACCCCTGTGAACAACTTAACCATACTTTGTTTTTGGAAGTAGAAATGACACCCATGCCTCAGTCCCAGAATTACTGAGATTTCATCAAGAGGGAAGTTTTTCTTTCTGGAACCACTTCCTTGTTACTTCCTTAATAAGAAGCAGCAGCAGAACAGCATCTGGAGTGGAAAAAAATGGAGATTTGACCTGAATCTGTCATTGTGATATGCTCAATGAGGCCCCCACTCTTGGTATCAAGTTCTGTGTGGTAACATGCCTATGGTTCAACTCAAAATGGCTTAAACATTAATTAGAATTTGTTTATTTCCAAAGATGTTCTTAGGTAGGTGAATCCATGGTTGGTAAAGTAGTTGATCAGTGTCAGCCAAGACTCAGGTTCTCTCCATCTTTTCCCATTGTTGCTCTCCATGTTCTGGTTTTTATCCTCAGTCTTGCCCTTCATGGTCCCAAAATGGCTGCTATAGCTCCAAACATCACATCACTGTAAAACTCCTTTGAAAGGCAGAAGTTAGGGTATCCCTTTGTGCTTCTTCTTTTGAGAGTGAAGAGACCTTTACTGCCTACCCTCCTATCCCCTTACCCAGAAGCCTTTTCATCATAGCTGATTGGCAAGAATTATATCACATCTGTGCCTAAATCACTTCCTGGCAAGGGGAGTAGAATTACCAAGGTAGGCTTAGCTTAACTGTCTTTCACCTATGGGCTTAAGATAGTTTACCCTCCACTGAAGTTCATGGTCCCCGATCTCTGAACACAACTGGCAAGGTCTCATAGCCATAACCTCACTTTCCCGGGGGTACCTCCTTCCCCACTCTCAAGACTGTGTGGTTGGTGGGCCAGGCCCCCATTGCTGGAGGGTAGGGGCTGCAAAAAGGAAGGAGGACCTGACCAGCCCCCCCAGTCAGCAATTGCATTATATTGGCCTCGCTGTCCCTAAATCAGTGAGACTGAGACATAAGTGTCTTGTTGGGATTAAAACGAGGTGCCTTCCACTTGGGTTAGTGTAAGTCTGCAACTGGGAGCCAGAGAAATTTGAGATGTACACAATATCCTTTTGTTTTAGTTTGGATTCTCTCAAAAGTAAACCTTGAGGTATAAAATTATGAGAGGTGGTTTATTTGGGAGACATTCTAGTTGTTATTGCTCTAAAACAAAGTGCTCCAAAATTTAGTGGCATAAAGCAAGTGTTTTATTATCATCGCAAATTCTGGGTCATGCAATCAGGGCACAGTTGGGACGGCTTGTCTCTCCTCTATGCTATCTGGGCCATCAGCTGGGAGGTGACTTGACAGCTGGGGCTGGCATCATCCGGAGGTGACTTCATTTACGAGTCCGGCAGATGGTACTGCCTGTCAGCCAGAACACGTCCATGTGGCCTCTCCATGTGACCTGGGCTTCCTCATAGCATGGCGCCAGCTTCCAAGAGCTGCTGCCCCAAGAAAACCTGGCAGAAGCTTCCTGGGCTTGCTTCTCCAGTCTAATCTTGGAAGTCATATAGAATTATTTATGCAGCATTCTATTTACAGGAGCTGCCACAACCCCACCCTCTATTCCCAGGAGGGTGGATGGAGACATCCAAGAGACAGGATGGAGACTCCATCTCTTACTGGTAGAGTGGCGAGTTTCTAAAAGAGCTTATGGGTGGGAAGTATTGTTGTGAACATCTCAGAAGGTGCACCCGTTGTAGGGGGCGATCCCAGGAGTGACTGGGAAAGGGGGAAGTGGCAGAAAAGGGCACACGGATGAGCAGTTTAACTTGGTGGGCACCTGGAGGTCACTCCTCCTGGGGACTCAGAGAAGAACATGTATCAATCAGCATTGTCCTCCCGAGGAACAAGGGGTGGGGAAGGGCTGGGTCTTTTTATTCACTGACTCCTGTCCCTCATTGGGTGAGGGTGACCTGAGGATGTTAAATCTTTGCCATTCCTGCACTCCCCTGTACCCAAACTGAGCAAGCACCTGAGGACCCAGAGGATGAAGTGGCCTGCTGACGGTGACCTAGAGGTGGCCTAAAGGAACAAGGGGCAAGACATTGATACATTCCTTTTCTGTCCAAATCAGCTGGATCCATGTTTGTTGTCTGCAACCAAAGATCCTAAATACCTACTTATTCTCCCCATCCTGCTCCTGAGCTCCCTGCTCCTCCCCCCTCTTTAATTTTTGACAAAGAATCTGATCCCTGAAGCATTTATTTGGGTATGCAAAAGACTTCTGAGCATTTGGGGAGATGAAAGATTTCTGGGCCACCAGAGGAACATTAAAATATTATATTCCCTTACCCCTAAAATGCTCAGGTCAATTTCTATGGGGTTCTGCCCTGTTGCTTGGTGCCATTCTTTCTGTTTTTGTTTTTTTGTTTTTTTGTTTTCCCTCCATCACCTCTATGAACCTGTAAGTTCCTGTACTTATTTTAGGCAGAACGTTTGTCTCTTTCTTCTGCCTGCTAACCATCTTCTTAGGGGTTGAGGCAACTTTGCACTTAAACTACTTCTCCTCATAGCCACAAAATGACTGTGAATGCCAACTGGGGCAGCCTCCTTTGTTCATATCTCAGTTTAGGCTGCTATACCAAAATTCCATAGGTTGGGTGGCTTAAACAAAACACAGTTATATCTCATAGTTCTGGGGGCTGAAAGTCTGAGACCAAGGTGCCAACAGATTCGGTGTCTGGTGAGGTTCTACTTCCTGGTTGTTTGTGCTGCATTCTCACATGGTGGAAGGGGTGAGAGGGCTCTCTGGGGTCTTTTCTTATAAAGGCACTAACCCCATGAGGACTCCACCTTCACAACTTTAAACCCCTTCCCAAAGCTCTGCCTCCAAATACTATTATATTGGGAGTTACGATTTCAACATATAGATTTCACTGGGACACACACATTCAGTCCATGGTAGTTCACATCCAAGAGAAAAGAAAGAGAACCTTTCCCCCAGCGATGATGGAATTAACACTTTCCTCTTCAGTCTGATTGGGTTAGCTTGAGCCACTTGATTACCTGGGATTAACATTCTCTAGGGACCAGCTTTGTGCTCAGCTGCTCAAATATCGGGTGCTGGCGCCTGTCAACCTCCTAAGATACTATGATTGGCTTTGAGGAGACCAGTTAGCCCTACTGCAGGAGCCTCTTCTGAGGTACCTGGGTGGATCAAGTGATAGGGGGGTGTCTGAACAAATGAGAGGTGTGTTGATGAGGCAAGGGTAGAGCAAAGGCCTGGGTGTCAGTGACAGGTCCCCTTGGCCCTCCCTTGATTTCAGCCTAAGTTGCGGTGGAAGTTTTATGCCAGCCAGGACTCATCGAGCGCTGCCCACTTACCCCACCCAGGCTCCCCATGCTCCTGCCTTGTCCATCCCTGCGGGAGCGCTGCCCACGCGCACTAGCGCACTGCAGAGGTGTTAGGGTGCTCACCAATGGGGACAGGAGCTGATGAGTAAAAGTGAGTCTTTCGTTGTCACAGGTGGGACATTCCAGACCATTCAGACCTTTCTGGAAGCTCTCAGAGACCAGCGTCCCCAGTCCCATTGTCACAGCAGCACCTCATTAACACCCCCTCTGTCTCATTCTTCTTGTCCCCCTCACCCCTGCTTCCTGGGACTACCTCCCAGACAAACCTCCCACACTCAAGTCTCAGTTCGCTATTGGGGAACCAAAACTAAGGTAAAGGGGAAGTGTCACAGGTCATCCCAATAGTTCTGCATATTGTCTGGGTTAAAATTACATGCATCTTATTAGATATGTGACCTTGGGCTGACCACCTGTCTGTGCCCCAGTTTCCTAACCTGCAAAGTGGCCATAATAATGGCACCTGGTTTGTAGGACTGTTGGAAGAACGAAAAGAAATGATGTAGGTAAAGTCCTTAGAATAGTGCTCAACATATTTTAAGTGCTTGATGAATAGGAGTCATTTGATGACATTGTAAATGAATGGATCTTCTATGCCTACATTTCTAGACTAGTCTCAATGTACATATTAGCCAAGACTCTTGTTTGCAAGTGAGGAAAGCCAATGTGAATTAGTTTAATGAAAATGGGAACACATGGCCACTCCATCTACTGGGGGGTGAAGCTGGGGTGGCTGCTTCATGGTCACTAGGGGCATGAGCCCTTTCCCTTTTGGTCTGTGTACTTCATCATGTTAGAGTAGGGTTTTTGTTCTCAGGGACACCCTCTGGTTCATGATTGCTGCTGAAGGGCCAGCCTGGGAGGAGGTGGGGAAATGGAAAAGCAAAAGGATATGGCCTCCTCCTTTTTATGATGCTGTCTCCTAAATTCATATAACGCTTTCTCTTGCAAGTCATTGGCCAGAATTTGATCACATAGCCACCCCTGGCTGCAAGGGTCGCTGGGATATGTAGTCTTCATTCAATGAAGCCATATGCTCAACTGAAATTGGAGTTGTTTTACTAAGGAAGGAGAGAATGGGGATTGATGAGTAGCAATCAATCTGAGCCACAGCTTTCAAGTTACAAGTCTTATGACTCAGAGAAAGGGAGACAAAAAAATTTCCAAGGTCTAGTCAGATGACCATACCTGAACCAATCAGCAATGGCCATTAGGGACAGAAACGTTCTTTTTTAAAGCATAAGCCACTATAATGTATTATCACTTAACTATATGTTGTTTACTAAAGAAATAATGACTGGTTATCTGCTCATGGCTGGGCCATAGTGCTACACCCAGGGGGTTTAATAATGAGCAAAAAACACTTCAGTTTCTGCCTTATAGAACTTATAGTCTAGAGGGGGAAAGAGAGGCAATCAGATAATCATACAATTAATGGAAAGTGTTCATTCATGGTAAGTGCTGAGAACACACAACATGTGGTTCTTGAGGACGTGACCACCCAGCTGGGAGATGAAGGGTGGAAAGACATTAACTAGTGAAGGGTAGTGATGATGGCAATGCAGATGGAATGTGTTACTAGTGGCAAGAACAGCTTATGCAAGGGTCCTGTGGTAGGAGGGAGCAACATTGCTGAAAGGAGACAGCAGAAACTCCAAGAACAAAGGGCACAGGTTGAAGATTCAGCTGGAGTGATGGAAGGAACCAGATCAGGTGGGGCTTCAAGAGATGCTCTAAGCAAGGTCTACTTTTCCCACACACAATGGGAAATCATGGAAATGTTTTAAGCAGAGAATAGGGGTAGAAATAACATAAGGCCTGCATTTTAAAAAAGATCCATGTGGCTGCTGTGGAGAGAGGATGGAAGGTGTGGGAGGCAACATGGATCCAGAGAGACCAGTGAGAAGGTTAGTGCATTAGTCCAGGAAAGAGATAATGGCAAGTATGGACTAGGCTGCAGACTGAGAAGAGAGGAAAAATCAATAGAACCCTGTAATGGATTGGATGGGAAGATGGGGGAGACAGAGCTGGGAGAGATGACTTCCGGGTTTTGTGGCTGGAAGACTAGATGGTGCCAGTGCCATTCATGAAGGTGGGAAACCCTGGAGGAGAGTTAATCATGGGCTGGTCTGTGGTGCTTCTGGGACATTCTTGTGGAGGTGACCTGCAGGCAGATACGGATCTGCAGCTCAGAGAGGAGGTTGGAATTGAAAATGTAATTTTGTGAGTCATCTGCATGTGGTTGGAAATGAAAGCCATGGGTGTAATGAGAAGGTCTAGGGGAGAACCCTGAGCAACACAAACTAGGACACAAGAAGGAACAGGAAGTAGGTTCCTTTCTTGAGTATAGACCAGACAGATAAGAGGAGAACCAGAGGGTTGCATTATGGAGACCTTCCTTTCAGAGAAGTATGAAAAGCAAACTGGATTGATATGCCATTTGAGGTGCTCTGGGCTGTAGCAACCTGATTCAACTGACTTAAACAATAAAGACATTTATGTCACATACCTTGAAGTTTGGAGGCAGCACACTGAGTATGTTTCAGGGTGGGTTTTTCCATGATGCCCAGACATCACAAGGGACATACGCTTTTCCCATCTCTCTGTTCTGCCGTCCAGGTTGTGGGCTTTATGCTACCCACCAAGGCTGGTTCCCTTCGTGGTCATAAGATGACATGCTTCTTTGTTCATGTTCATGGGAAAAAGGGACCTCATTCGCTTCCTTTCTCTTGAGGGGAAGAAGCAAAATTTCTCCTTAAGTTTATTGGCCTGAATTGAGTCATATACTCGTTCCTCAACCAGCAGGGAATGAGATTACTCTTGGATCAGTCAAGACCACCCTTAAGCTAATGCCCCCAAATTGCATGGCTCCCAATCAAGGAGGGAAGGATGGGGTGGA
Organism: Noctilio leporinus; assembly: GCA_004026585.1. Classification (NCBI taxonomy): domain Eukaryota; kingdom Metazoa; phylum Chordata; class Mammalia; order Chiroptera; family Noctilionidae; genus Noctilio; species Noctilio leporinus. The sequence continues at coordinate 176,004 of PVIW01001010.1, read as the reverse complement.
TGACAGACTTAACAACTGGGCTGTATATAGTCAGTGGGCACCCAATATTCATTCCCATTTCTCTCTAGGGTGCCTTCTGTATTGTGTGTTGAAGAGTTGAAAACCACGTTCTCAGACTTCCTGCAGCAAGGATGCTGACAGTGAATTAGGTTATGCCAGTTAGATGTGCTTCTGTGGGATTTGGATGGCAGAAATTGGCAGGGGCCATTTTCTTATTGCCTTGTCTCTTACTACTGGCAAAACGGTCGTGGTTGTGCTGTTTTCCTGTAGCGTTGTTCCAGTGTGAGCCACCAGGGTGAGCCACCAGGGTGGTAGGAGACTGGAGACGGTTACAGAGGCACCCGCAGGGACCTCTAGATCCCTGGGTTACTCCTATTGTGCTGTTCTTGAACTCAATAGTGCAACCTCCTTACTGCCCCCGTGTGGTCGCGGAAGAGGCAGCAGCTCCCTTTGTGGACCAGTTCTGGGCGATGGCCTGCTGTCCTGAGATAGCCTTCGTCCCTTGCAGCAACTTTGTTAACTACTTTCCACTTCAAGTGGATTTAATACATGAATTAGATGTTTATAAAATGCTGATATAGACTGGGTTCTGTTCCCTGGATCAAATACAAATGTGATGAAGCAAACGCGGTGCAACCAGGTGCAGTGTGTAGTAGCCACAGAAGACTGTGTGTGGATGGCCATGGAAAGCAACAGGTGCCTCGCCCCTCAAAATTCCGCTGGAGCCCTGGCTGGTGTGGCTTAGCAGACTGAGTGCCGGCCTACGAACTGAAAGGTCGCCTTTCAGTTCCTAGTCGGGCACATACCTGGGTTGCAGGCAGCGTCCCCAGTTGGGAGCGTGTGAGAGGCAACCAATCGATGTTTCTCTCCCTCTCTCCTTTCCTTCCCCTCTCTCTAAAACTAACTAAATAAATAAAATCTTTTAAAAAATCCCATTGGAGACCTTGTGGGGGTTCCCACTCTGCTGTCATTGCTGGAGACACCTAGAGCACAGCTCAGAATGCGGCTGCCTGTCTAGAGGTGTGTGAAGGGAAAGGCAGACAGGCATCAGGGTCTAAAGGTGGACAGATGAGGGTTTAAAAGTTGAGTACACTGCCTACAAAAGGAGGAAGCCTGAAAGGCAGCCCTGCGGGAGGTGGGGTTCCAACCTTCAGCCCCCACCCCCAGCCTGACATCCATCCCTCCAAGTGCACAGGCCCCACCTCTCAATGAGTCTGTGTTGAGGGTTGGAATTAAGTGGCATGATGCTGGTGGCCCCCAGTTGTGAGGAAGGCAAGGACAGGTTGGTGTTTTTGAAAGATCACCAGGACTGCTAGGACAGAAGATGGACAGGCCACCCCACTTTAACGGCGGGTAGCCCTAGTGAACCCTAGTGGCAGATCATTGTCTTTGCACAACGTTCAGCCAAAGTCAACTTTTTGTGCAAGCATGCATGCATGTTCTGACCAGTAGGGCTGGCCAGGACAGAGCAGTAAGGCATGGGGTGGGGAGGAATATAGGGTTGTCAGCTGGCTGTCAAGGGACACATCCGACCCATAGTTTGTTTTGGAGGTGTAATTAGAATCGCAATTCTTCAAGCTGAGGCACAGTCTTTCCTGTTAGTTAAGGGTTTCACCGTTCCCCAGTGTGTTAGAGCAACCTGATTTATTCACTTATGTTATTAATCCGGTTCTTGAACTCTTTGAGTTTGGGACCCCAGTATTTGCGGACTATTTAGCACTGAGGTAGCCTGGGACACGGCGGATGTCAAGGGACTCCTGGGTGCGTGCGACCCCTGGTGGCAGCTGCAAGCTGATCAGGCTATACTGGGAAGGAAATGAAGTGGGATAAAAATCCTCCCCCGCCACCCGTCACAATCACAGGGTCTAGAGGCGCTGATGAGTGGCCAAAGTCCCTTTAATATCCCTGAATTGCGTTACAAGTAATACTGCTGGAGGCGAGAAAGGGATGCGGGCTCTGGGGCAGGAGACGGGGAGGAGGGGGGAGGGGGAGCGCCAAACGCTCATACAAAATATGGCCAAAAGGCTTAGCATGCATGGAAAATTATTGCTGTCGGAAGTTCCTATTTACAGGGTCAACACCCTCCGTAATTGCTTCTGCGACCCCTTTTGCTCCCCCCATCCCTGCCGCCTTCTTTCCGGGGTGGGCCTGGAGCCGGGAAGCCCTAGAGAAGTGGCCCGGCTCCAGGGTCCCCTCCAGTCTCTACCCTCCTTTGTGGCTAGCGGGAGAGGGGGAGGGCGGGAGACCCCAGGACTCCTGTCCCCGAGGTGGGCTCCTAGCGATGGGGCAGAGGCGTGTGCTTAAAGCCGAGAGGGCCGGCCCGGTAAGCGCGGAGGTGTGTGCTTCGGTCCTCGCCCGGGCATGCCAAAGCGCGGCTGGGGAGGTAGTGGCGGCCAACGTGGGGCGACTGGCAGCCCCGGCCCCTCTGCCCGGGAGAGTTGCATAGTCGTGGCCGGGAGGGAGCGCTCCTCCCAGGGAGCGAAGCGGGAGGCAGGCCCCAGCGGGGTCCGGGGCTCAGTCGGTCCCTGGAACCTGGGGTCCCTCGAGAAGAGGAATAAATAGAAAACAAAAGAGGAGGCTCCTCTCTCCGGTCTCCCTGGTGTGGGCATGGAAGGCTCAGGAGGGTGGGGACCTGCCCCATCCCCCAGTTGAGGGTCAGCAGGCCACGCCTCCTTTTCTGTGCCTCCTTCCCCAGTGAGTTCAGGCTCTGATGAGGGTCGGGTAGGGGAGGGGACAGCGCTCTATGGCCATTGCTGTCCCTCTCCCTGCCTGCTACCTGACCTCCCAGTCCAGCTGGGGAAGCCAGACCGTCCCTGGGTGAGGACAAGAGATTAAATACAATAATAAATAGGTAAATAAATAAATACACAAATAAATAACTGGGGAGGCTCAGAAGGACAGGGAAAGGGCATTTGTGAGGTGCCTCAGACCTTCCTGCAACAAATGAGGAGGGGAACCTGCAGTCCTAGGGGTAGGGAAAGTGCTCAGAGAATAGGAATTGGGCAGCCTGTCTGGAAGCCCCCAAGGGAGGCTGTCCTGGGGTGAAAGAGGGGCTACTTTAGGGGGTGGGGCCTGAACTGCCCCTCAAGTCTGCCCCGGATCAGGAGAACTCTGAGGGGTGAGAGATGCTAGAGGAATGAGGTCGTCTGGAGTGGGTGAGAAGCCCCCCTCCCCCCCCAGGTTGAAGAGGATGGGTGGGTGGTGGGTGGGTGGTGGCTGTGTGCGGACGTCTGGCCTAAGGCCCGGGTGTGGAGGGGCTGAGAACTGGCAAAAACAAGAGACTCAGCGGAAGAGGCCAGAGGGTGGCCTAGGTGCTGCAGGCCCTGCATCCAAGTGCAGATGGGAAAACGAAGACTGGCGGCAGGAGTGAGCATCGAGGATATAGGTTTGGGCCTTAGGTTGGGGTCTCCAGGAGCGGCGTGGTCACAGCAACTCAGCCGAGGAGTGAGAGGAAACGTCTAAATGTTTAGAAGGGGAAAGGTGCAGGGTCTGGGTGGGGGGAAATTCCGGCTCTGAGCCCCGGGAGGGGCGTGGACCTGGTGCCTGAGTTGGGAGCCTTGAAGGGGCGGACAGGGGGTCAAGGCCCGAGTGTTGGGAGCCGGAAAGAACGTACGGGTCAGGATGCCCTGGGGAAGGCAGTATCGGGAGAATTGTGGGTTTGGGGCTGGGGAGGAAAGTTCCGGGCTGGGAAGGGGTGACGCCACGAGGGTCGTGGGCAGGGAAACGCAGCTGGGGATTGGAGAGGGCACAGGGGAGGGGTCCGGGGCGCGTGGAGAGCAAGTTCCGGGCGCAGGGGGGAGGTGGGGAGGCTCAGCTGGCAGGGCCGGCTGGGGGCGGCGGGGGCGGCTCGGCTCCCTTGACGCAGGCGGCCTCGCAGTGCTTGTGGAGGTAGGACTTGAGCGCGAAGCTCTTGTCGCACTGGCGACAGCGGTAGTGCTTGAAGGCCGAGTGCGTCTGCATGTGCGCGCGCAGGTTGGAGCGGTCGGCGAAGGCCTTGCCGCAGTGCGCGCAGCCAAAGGGCTTCTCGCCGGTGTGCGAGCGCATGTGGCCCTGCAGGAGCCAGGGCCGCGAGAAGGCCTTGCCGCACACGCCGCACTTGTGGCGCAGGTTGTGCGTGAGCACGTGCATGGCCAGCGCGGGCATGGACACGTACGCCTTGCCGCACGTCGGGCACTTGCGCGCCTGCTGGCTGTCCAGGCTGCGGTGCGTCTGCTTGTGGCGGCTCAGGTTCGAGGACGTGGCGTACGTTTTGCCGCACTCGGCGCACGCATGACGGTGCCCGCCGCCTGCCGGCGCCCCCGCGCGGCCCGCGCGCCCCCCGGCGCTCGCGGTGTCCCCGGTTTCTCCCGCGTCCCCGCTGCCACCGCCGCCGCCCCCGCCCCGCCGCCGTCGCGAGCGCCCGTCCGAGATGAAGAAGGCATCCATGGAGTAGCTGTCGGTCACGGCCGCCTCCCCGCGAAAGTAGCGCGCCGACAGGCTGGACTGCGGGCTCTCGGGGTCGCTGTACTCTTCCGGCGCCGCCGGTGGGTACGGAGGGTCGGCGGGCGCCAGCTCCAGGCCCGGCTTCTGGTCCACATCGTAGCTGCTCGGGGGAAGGCAGTGAGGGGCGTAACCTGGAGGGGCGAGAAGAGAGCAGAAAGAAGGTGAGACGCGGAAGAGGGCTTCCCCCTTGGGGCAAATCACTCCCCAGGCCCTCCAGCTTTTGGAAGGTGATGGCTGCGGTTAAGGCAATAGTTGTTCTTAGGCATCTCTGCTCTAGGAGTCAGGCTGCATAGGTTCAAATAGTTTTTGCTGGGGCCGCAGTAACAGGAATTCCCGTCCCATCTTCCTGAAGCACAGTGCTCCCTCCTCCGCCCCACCACCGCTGCCGTTCTACTGGCTTTGTTTTCACTTGCTTAAGTGCTTACATCCAGCCATACAGGGAAGGTCTTATTTTTATTACAGCCACTTTACAGATAGAGAAACAGAGGCACATAGAATCTAAGCTCACAGCTAGTAAATGATGGAGCCAGGATTCAAACCTTGGCAGTCTGACACCAAAGCTCATGCTTTCTCTATTCTGACTTTATTCTGCCATTACAGTTCTGTAACTTCTTTGAATCTTGGTTTTCTCATCTACAAAATGGAGCCTATAATAGGACACTCCTTCCCAGGGTTTTGAAAATACTCAGTAAAGTGATGAGTAGAACCATGTATTGAACTTTTATTGTGCGCCAGGTTCTGCCTCAATGCTTTTCCCATGTTAACTCATTTAATCTTCACAGACCCTACCAAGTGGATACTATTAAAATCCGCATTTTACATGTAAGGAAATTGAGAAAGAAAGGGAGCACACAGTAATTGCTATATAAATGTTAGCTATTATAATTATGCATTTTACTTGCTTGAAAAAGCGATTTCACTGAAGATTATTTCATTGTCTGCCTCCCTCACCAGACTGAGCTTCCCAGGGAGGGACCTGTGTGCCCAGCCTGTGCCTGGCTCAAAAGAGGTATGTGATGAATAGATGTTGCATGAATGAATCACACACCTGTTAGACAACACCTCTCTCTCACCCAGGGTTGCTGGAGGATTTGAGGTCAGGTGTGTGTTCCTTGTATTGTACTTGCTCTAGAGCCTGCTTTGCTCCCTGCTGCACTAGACCTTCTGATGTTTCTCTGTGAGAATTCACCCCTGCCTCCTCCTCCCTCCTCTCTAGAGTTGGACCAGAAATCCTGTCCATGTTGGGTTTGAGTGACTGGTGAATGTACAGGTTGGGGCTCTCCCAGGGGATTCTACAGCGGTTTTCCAAGGGCATGGGCTACCTCAGTTTGTCTCTGCCTCCCAGTGCCTAGCATGGCCTTAGCACCCTCTGAGGACCCTGAGTTTCTGGTATACATACACACTTATCAACCTTATACTAAATTAATCAAGTGTTTCCATTGTCCTCTGCTTCCAGAGAACAGTAGAGTTTAGGCCTCCTTTACCTCTCATCCTGCATTTCGGATGGTCACAGCATGAAATCTGTGTAGACTATCTGCCAAACCTGAAGACAGGATTTCTTCTTATTTTGACCTCTGTCCCTGCAGCTTCTTGCATTAGGACTGTCTGCACACACAGATGGGCAGATGGGGTAGAGGACTCAGTAGGGAGGGGCTCTGTGGTCAGATGCAGGCAGGGCAGTGATAGTAGCTGTTTTTTAATTGGGGGAGGTTTGCACAGCCTCTTAGCACCGCATTCCTCCCCCCTTGCATGCTGTCAGTCTGGAGATTCTCCCACCTCCCACTCCAGGAATCAGGCCTAGTACTCAAGCCCCTAAATGTTTGGGGAATATTGTTTCAGACTGAGTGAAATACCTGTTGGGCATTCCCAGACCTCCTCCTTCTCCTTCTGTATTTCTTTCCATTGTAATTACTGGTGGTATTAAGCACTTAATTTGTGCCAGGCTTTGAGCTAAGTGCCTCACTTCCATCACCTACCTCCCTGAATCTTCACAAAAATTATTGTGTTACAGATAAGGAAACTGCGGTGCAGAGTGGTGATGGTACTTGTTCAAGGCATGGAGCAAGGAATAGAATTCACTGCGTTGCTCCCCAGTTTCCCGCACACTGGAAGGCCCTTGAGGAAGGGGCTGTGGCTGGGTTGTTCACTACCTATAACCAGCGGCCAAGCCAGTGCTCATTCAGTGTTTGTGGAATGGATGGTAAAGACTTGCCAGACCAATGCAACAATAAAATTAAATTTAAAAATAAATAAAAATGCAGCTAAAATTTGGACCCCCCCCCCAAAAAAAAAAAAAAAAAAAAAAAAGATTTGCCAGGCCAGCCCAGCAGGATCTGCTGCAGGCTATTCCGTCTTCCTGGTCTGGGGATGATTTGATTTCTTACACAGGTTCTAGCTGTGTGTACTTGGGCAAGTCATGCATCTTTCTGTGTCTCAGGTCCTTTCACTGGATATGGGAATAGAAAACAGTCGATTTGTAGGGGGTTGTTAATTATGTGATCAGTGTCTTGCATGTTCTGGTATGGAGAAAGGATGGTATCTTGGTTAAGTGCACACCTTAGTGCCAGGCTACCTGGGTTGAGTTCCAGCTTTTCTATTCCCAGCTGTGTGATCCTGCATAAACTACTTGACGTGCTTTGCCTCATTTTTCCTAGCTGTAAAATGAGGGATAATACAAACACCTAATTCACACAGCTGTAGCAAGGAGTCCATGAGTCAACAGTAAGTGAAAGGTAATAACCAATATGCTACAGTACTTATGTGTCAGACACTATTTTAAGGGCCTTAGACACATGAATGCATTTTACCCTTAAGGCCCTAAGGTTGCTACCATATTACAGATGAGGAGACTGAGGCACAGGTAGTTAAGTAACATGCCCAGGGTCACACAGCTAGTAACTTAGGATTCCAGCCCTGTGTCTGGAACGTTGTAAACTGGCAATACATGTTTGCCATTATTGTGAAGTAATAGTAGCAATCTCCCCAAAGGGGTTTCTGTGCTGCAGTTTTCTTGGCATCTGCCTGGACACACCTTGCTGGTACTCTCTGTTTCTTGACCTAGGATATGTAATTTCTACTTCATCTGGTGAGGAGTTCAATGAACCAGGCAGTCCTCATCCAAACTGGGCTTTCTGCCTGCAGCGCCCTCTGGTGGTAGCCTGCTTCACCGCAGCATCTTCTGTCTGGTAGGTTTTTTACGTAGATAGAGGGGTACCTTCAAGAAAGGTTGCTCATCTGCCTAAGGACAGACGTAGAATTGCCTTTGAGACAGGAATTTGTGGGGCCACACCTGATGCCGAGCATCTGTGGAGGTTGCCATGGGCTGTGGGGACTGAGGGGGGATGCTAGAAGGAGGTGGTTCTAATTGCTTTGTGACCTTGGCCAGGTGGTTTAACCTCTCTGGATTTAGTCTGTAAGGATGAAGGTTGACTGAGATGCTTTAAAGACACTTCTAGTTCTGGCTGGTGTGGCTTAGAGGATTGAGCACCGGCCTATGAACCCAAGTGTCACTGGTTCGAATCCCAGTCAGGGTACATACCCAGGTTGCAAGCCAGGCCTCTAGCCATGTTCCCAGCTGGAGGCAGATGAAAGGCAGCCATACACTGATGTTTCTCCCCTTTCTTTTCCCTCCCTTCCCCTCTCCAAAAATAATAAATAAAATATTTTAAAAAAAGAAAAAGACACTTCTACACCATGCTAAATATGTTCTTCAGTGATGCCCATTGTTCTGTTCCTTACCCCCCCATTTGCCCCCCCCATCAACTCCACCTCATTTTTCTCAGACTAGCAGACCTCTCCTTAGCTATGTGACCTCTGGCAAGTTATTTAACCTTTTAATGTCACATCTGTATAAGGAAGCTCATAATAGGATTGAATGGATTCATACATGTAAAATTTTTAGTACCATGCCTGGCACATAATAGCTTCTCAAGCTGTTATTATCATCATTATTATCCCTTAATTTCCTGGTGATATCCTTCCAATCTGCCAGAGAGTAGGAGACGCACACAAGTGTTCCCAGGTACAAGGTAGGTAGGTAACATGCCCAGGGTCCTATTCAGCCTTGCACAAAGCACCCTGCCTGTCTGGGCCTCAGCTCTGGAGAATGCTTTAGGACACTGTAAGCCATGTTCTAACTCTGTACATGGAACCCAGGTGGGTTTTGGGTGCCTTCCTCTGCTCCACAGGTGACTATAGAAGGCTGAGGTGAGAGCCCTGTGTCACCTCAGCTGACAGGATGAGACAGGGCTCTCTTGTTTGGGTCCCCAGAGGGAGGTAGGCTCCGAGACATAGAGAAGAGACTTGGTTTTCATCCTGACCCTTAGATCTGTGACCTGCCTGGGCTCAAGTTCCCCCATTTTAGGGACAGGAACTAGAGCCATCCCTGTCATGTGGGGTGATGGGGAAAGGCTCAGAAACACGTTGGTGATGTGGAGATGTCCTGTACATGTCACATAAGAATGACTTCCTGTTTTCCCTAGGAATCTTGATAGTTGAGGTTGGAGGTCCAGAATCCATTTTTTAAAAATCCTGTGCCCAGAGGAATGGTGGGAAGGGAAATTTTTGAGAATTAAGGTGCTGGACCCTCTCAGATGCTATCTCATCTGGTTGTCTGACTTGCTGGAGTAAGGGTGGGGGCATTTCGGGAACTACCCCAGCTCCCTCTGAGCCCTTCCCGGGCCTGGGGCCAGCACTGCACTAATAAGTTCAGAGGCCCAGAGTGGGGAGAAATTTGCCTGGGGTACCAGAGGAGGTGTTAGTGTTGAAACCCTGCGAAGCTTGTGTTGTTTTTTTTCAAAACACCTGAGCAAGCATGGAGATGAGTGGTGGAAAAAAGAGTTTGTAATTGGTAGGGTGGTGGATTTCTTCAGAAACTAGCCACCAGTTAGCCTGTGTCTGAGGGGGTGATGGAGTGTTCGGGGGTGGGGTGGGGGTGGAGAAGCTATTGTTCTAGAAAATGCTGCAGCCCTTTGTAAACTTTCGTAAAAAATAATTAATAAAATGACAACTAACACTTACTGAGCATTTACTGTATACATGGTCCCCTGTTCAGTGCTTTAATTAGCCTGTGTTTTAGGGAGCATAATGGCCACTTTTTCTGGTGCCCTAGTTCTACAGCAGCTGAGACCCAGAGAGGGGCCTTGGCCACAAAGCAGACTGAAGTCAGAGCTCCTGTCTCCCAGTCCAGAGCTCCTTTTCTCAGTCTCCCCCAGATTCTCAGGGTCCCAAACTTCCTTCGGGGGACTTCCAGTCCCAATCCCACTTGCCTGTCTCAAGATGGACAGATAAAGAGGGCTGGGTGGTGGGCCAGCTTCCCGGGTGGCCCAGTTTCCTGAGGAGGGCCCAGCCATGCTTGGTGGTGGGGGCTGGAGGGGCTGTTGCCTGGGTATATTTAGAGCTGCTTCTTGCTGTGCCAGGGCCTCGGGCCTCGAGAATCAGCTCCAGCCAGCTGAGCAGAAAGCCAGGTCTGTCAGCAGCAAAGTGGGATAAAAATAGTTTCTCCTGTCTGCTCACAGAGCTGGGCAAAGGGGCTGGTACCTCCCCTTCCCCTTATTATAGCATCTTTGTTAGCAGTTCCCTGGGCACTGGCCCAAAAATGACACCCACTTCCTCCAAGGGCCTGGCAGCTGGTATACCAGCCCACTGGGGAGGGGGTCCCCGAGTCCAGATGAGCAAAGGCAGAGTGAGGTCTGCCCCAACATGACCAAGGCCGTGGGGCTTGGTGCTCATGACCCCTGACCCAGACCCAGGGAGTTTTCTAGAAGATTCCAGGGCCCCTCCCCACCGTTCCCCATATTCTGTTTTTTTGTGACTGTGACCCAGTTCCTGTGGCCCACAGGGAGGTCCACAGCTCTGCAGGAATCAATAGGAAAGATTGTTCAAGGGTCTGCAGATAGGAGTGAGTGGCTGAGGGACTTGAAATGCCTGGCACTGGAGGTGGAGCAGCCTCCTGCTCCTTCAGGGAATCTGTGAGAGGCCATTTCTGGGCCTCCTTCTGGAGACCAGGTGTCCTGCACAGTGTGTGCCATCTCGCCAGACCCCTGCTTCCTGCCCTGCCTTCTCTCTGCCTCAGAAGGGTGCAGTCAGAGAGCCCATTTCAACCTCCGTTCCTGGCCAAAGGCTGGCAGTGTACACTCCAGGGGAGACCGCCGCTGGGAACAGCCCAGGAGGCCAAGGTGCCTCATCTCTCAGCAGTGGGGGCCCCTAGAATGCGGATGAGGCACCCACCAGGGAGGTGTGACATGGCCCACCATTTATGCCCTTGTGACTGTGGGCAAGTCATGGGCACCCCTGGCCCTCGGTGTGCCTCTCTTGGTCAGAGCTAATACTCCTGCGTGCTCTTTGCCTTTTGCTCAGTGCACGTGCGTGTGCACTTGGGGAGTCTTTGAGGTGTATAAACTGCTATTCTGACACAGGGTTTGATGTACTCTCCTGCTCTCCCTCAGGAACTGCAAACTGAGATTGTCTAAAGAATGAAAACTCAGCTTGGGCCTCATGTACCCCTTATGACATCAGGCTTTAGAGGGGACCATGGGCCCCAAATTCCATATCCCATATGGTCTTGTTGTTTCACACTCCCACTGACTAATTCTTAGGAAAATTTGATTTCTGGATCTCTAGAAAGTAAGAGCTGAAAGAGATCAAGTGCAACTGCTTGATTTCATGAGAGGGAAACTGAAGCTGGGGTAGGGATGATCGGTCCAGAGCCACTGAGAAAGCTAATGGTGTGTCGTAAGATCTGAACCTAGCCAGTGTTGGGAGTAGATCTGGACATGACCTTGGCTAAAAATTGGACCTGGATTTTGATTTTGGACCCTAAACATTGACCTGGACCTGATCCCAGACATTTTTTTTTTTTCAAAGGAATGAAGTGTTTTGTTTTGTTCTTAAAGACTTTATTTATTATTTTCAGAGACAAGGGCAGGGAGGGAGGAAGAAAAGGAGAGAAACATCAATGTATGGTTGCCTTCCAACTGCCTTCAGCTACAGATCTGGCTGGAGACCTGGCTTGCAATCTGGTTATGTGCCCTGACTGGAACTTGAACCAGTGACCTTTGGGTTCACAGGCTGGCACCAGTCCACTGAGCCACACCAGCCAGGGTGATTCTGACCTTGATACTTGAATCTTGAACTGGACCTATAATTTCAGACGTTGACCCTGGACCTAGACCTTGGAACTAGTTCTAGATCTCAGAGCCTGGACTTAGACCTGGATCTCTGACATGTCTCTAACCTGGACCTTGAATTTGCACAAAGACCAAGATGCCAGGGCAAGTCATGGTTAAAGAAGACTCAGATGGGCCTGCTGTGTGTTACTGGGCACCTTCCCAACCTTCTCTGGGCTCCCCCTGCCAAGGATTGGGGCAGTCCTTTTGTATCCCTGCTCCCCAGACGGAAGAACTTCCTGAGGTGTGGGGTGGATGTGTTGAGGCCTTTCAGTCAGGCTCTAAGGCCTGGCCTAGAGCGACTCCCCGGCGCCATCAGAGGGAGTGAGAGGAAGTAGGAGCTGGTGTAATGTGGTCAAGCAGATAAGCCCATGGGCAGAAGTTGGAGTGCTTCCTCAGCCTGCTAGCAGGGAGACTTAATGTAGCTGTGGAGGGCAGACAACTGCGTTATTGGATTGGCATTGATCCCTCATCTGCCTGGGTTGGATGCACTCTGAAGGAGTAGGGGGCAGGACCAGGAAAGGGTGCAGAGGAAGGGGGACCTGGGGCCCGGCTGGAGTCCACAGTTAAGGCATGAAGAAAATAGACACTTATCTGGGATCCAGAGAGATCACTGCTGTGCAGAGGGTGGGCAGCAGTCTTCTCTGGGATGGCAGGAATCCCCAGTATCCCCCAGGAGGGGAGCCCGGGCCTATGAAGGGGTGGACTTGGAGGACTTGGAGGGCTAGTTTCTGAAAGGGTTGGGAGGATGTGAGTTGGCATCTCATCCACAGACTGAATCTGCGCTCAGAATCACCCAGGAAAGAGGAGGGGAAGGGAGGCTCCGAGGAGGCAGACAACAGTTCAGGAGGGAGAGGAGCAGGAGGGGAAAAAAGAGGTATCACATTAAAGAGGATGGTGAAATTAGATATGGTCTTCTTTCTTTGAGGAGCTTTGCAGAGGGACCTGGAGCATTCCCCATTTCAGGGGCTGCCCCTCCCCTATTTCAGGTTTCTGTGGTTTGGGGAGAACCTGAAGACTAGGCACACCTGCTGCACTTAATGCCCAGCCCACGGAAGCTGAAAAGGAACCTGAAAAGGAACGGAGTAGGGAAGCAAAGAAGAGCATTGCTGTGTGTGTGTGTGTGTGTGTGTGTGTGTGTGTGGTGTGTGTGTGTGTGTGTGTCTAGGAATTTTCCAGCACTCCCAGGCATTCCCTGAGTTGGGGGTACACCTATTTCATTTGGGGTATTGCATCTTCATCAGTTAGGAGCCTTTGGTTTCCTTGACCTCCACTTTCACAGGGCCCTTCCTCACCCGGCACATTCCCCTCCCACCATCCATCTGACCCTGCAGCCCTTGCTGCAAGAATGGCTTGTAAGAGGATCTTTCTAATAACTGGAACTATCTCCAGCCCCAGGCCCTCCCTCCCTCCCTCCCTCCTCCTCCCTCCTTCCTTTCCTCCTCACTCTCCTCACCTCCCCCCTCCTCTCTTTCTCCTTGTTTACCCAGCACACTTACACACGCTGGGAGAGAAGAAACGTCAGCTCAGCAATTTTTCACACTTCCCTCCAACGCTCAGCAAGGTTATTTCCGGCAGAGCGGAGACTACAGACCACTAGGAGCTGGCTGTCTCTCTGAGGACCCCCTGAACCCCTACTAACCATGGAATGAGGGAGCCCTAATTGCCCAGTTTGGCCACATCAAAGGGATGGGAGAGGCTCCTGAAAACAGGGTAAGGCAAACCCTGTGTTTCCTGGTCATACCCAGCTTGAAGGGTCACCCTTTAGTCTCTGGCACCAACTGTCTACTGCAGACACTGCCAAGGCAGCAGGCTAGGGTGCCTGTCTTAACCATGGGGCAGCCTGCAAAGATTGAAGCCAAGAAAAATGAGGGATCTCAGAAACTGCCACCCTCAGCCAGGCATTGGTTGGTAAATGGGCCCCTACAGAAACCCTGACAGTGGGCCCCTGCATTCTTTTAGATCCTTGCCCAGGCATCTCCAGTGCCTCCCACAATAACACTTGACCTTCATAGAAGTTGAGATTGTCAGGATTGGAGGGATATTTAGTTCATGCGGTCCAAACTCTTTTACTACTGGGAAGATGGAGGGCCAGAGAAGGGAAGGCACCTGCCCAAGGTCACACAGCAAGTCAGAAGCCTAGAGCTCAGGCCTCCCAGAATTTCAGACCAGGTATCAGACTCTATGGGGACAGTTTTGGGATTCCCATGAGGTCAGGGGGCTGGTCTGGAGTCCTTTGAGGGAAAGGGCCAAAGATAAGCATGGTTCTAGGGTGTCAAATCTGGTGGAACCTCCACAGGAGCACCTCTGCTTATGGCTTTGCCATGGTCCTGTTCCCCACCATTTACACTAGGGCTCCTTTTAAAGCTCTTTTTGGACTGAATTCAAGGCAAGGCACTCCTGTCTTCTTCCTGAGGAACAGCCCTCTGTTTTGGCTGTGCATGAGAAAAGTCTCTGGGTTTCTCTGGGTTTCCTCAGCTGGCCTGGGGACAGAACCAAGGGCACCTGAAGGGGTGGGAGCTCAGGGCTTCTGTCAGTACCCCATGAGATCCCCATCACAGTCTCCTAGGCACTTACATTTCTACCCAGCTCCCAGCATGCATTCCTCAGTCCTGGCATGGCCCCATGTCCACCCTCTGTCCTGCCAGTACTCAGCCAAGCCCAGCTATGTCCCTGGGCCTCTTTCCTGGACCCCAAGAGGCCCGAGGGGCATGAAAAGAACACAGTAGAATAAGGGGCATGTGGGCAACAAGAAAGGGGGTTGGTTCTCTTGACAATCTGGGTGAGGCCAGGTATTGAGGGGCTATAGCTGTATTCCTGATCACACTCTAGTTTCTTTGACCTTGATGAGGTCACAGAGCCCTTTGCCCAGCGCCCTCTTGCTACCTGGGTTGGCAGAGTAATGGAATGTGGGTGAGTGCTTGGAAATCCCCAAAGCAAGAGCTTCTCTCCTGGGCTCTTGCCTTTGCCAGATCAGCTCCCCTGTCATCCTCATCCTCAGCCCTTTTTCTCTCTCTCTCTACACACACACGCACACACACACACACCCCAAAGCTGATGCCACATGTGATGTCAGATTTCTTATTGGCAAAGGGATGCCTCCTCTCCAGACACCTGCCCTGGTGGGGGCCTCCAGAGAATGGTTTGGTGATCCCTTTGATAGATCCACAGAAACAGCCTCTTGTTCTTCCCCACACCCTCCAGAGATCACCCTGTTCTGGGCCTGAATGACCTCCCTTGTCCCCCAAACCCTTGTCCCTGCAGGAACTTGCTCTGAGAAGAGATGGAGTGTGTTGGGGGTGGGGGAGCACCAGGGCTGGTTCTGGAGGCAGGTGAGAAGCTGGAGTGGGGAGGGACTGCAGCCTAGGGGACCAGGAGTCACTTTGGGGGAACCCCTTCTAGAAATCCCATCTTCACAATCCCCAGGACAGGCCCAGCCTTTGGCAGGCATGTGGCTGAGGGTAACAAAAGAGTTGCTGAGAGAGGGGGCCTGAGTACACTTGTCTGGCATCGCCAGGGGGAGCAGGTTTGAAGGGAAGGAGGGTGTCCCAGCTACCCCTTGGGAGCCAACCCCATCTCCCCCGAGATGGATAGTCTAGGTCCGCTTACCTTCTTCATGAGGGGAGACACTCAGGCAGCCAGTTTCCTTCACTTGGCCAGGGAGAGGGGACCCTCGGACTACCTTGTGCCTTTACGCCCCCCCCCCACCCCCCGCCCCAGCATTAGTCCTTCATGGGCGCCGCTCTCCTTTCTATCACCACCCCTTACTCTGTCCCTGTTCTAGGGCCACAACTTTCAGAGTCCCGGCTGGCGCTCATCTTCCGCATGGGCCGACCCTTCGACTTTCCCTTTGTAGGGACCTGGCCCTGCCCCGCCCGCCCGGCCCTCCGCACACCGCCAGGGAAGTCTCCTCTTGGGGTTCTCCGCTGCGCGCACCCTTCCTCGTAGCCGGAGTCGGGGAGGGCCTGAACCCCTCCCCACTACCCCCGCGCCGGTCCCACTTACCGTTGTCCCCGGGTGGCCCCCGGGCTCCAGGCAGCACGTAGGCGGTCTCCAAAGGGTGGTAAGTGGGGGCTGGCACCCCGCTGCACTGGAAGCCGTCCCCTTTGATCTTCTTCACCAGGAAGGAGCGCGGCATGGTGCGACTGGCTAGGAGCTCAGCGGGGGCACTTGCGTGGGGCCCCGGTGGGGGAAGGCGGCCAGCCGGGCGCGATTGGCTGTCTGCGCGGGGTTTCAGCACTGGACAGCTCCCAGCGGGCGGGCTGGCAGCAGCGCCGAGCCTGCTCCAGCGGCGGCCGCCCGGCTCGAGCTCGGGCTTGGGCTTGGTGGTGGCGGCGGTGGCGGCGGCGGCGGCGCGCAGACAGGCGATCACTGGAGCTGTGCTCAGCACTCCGGCTGCCGGCTTTATATGGGACGCAAGCTGGAGGAGATCAGGTGGTCCCCTAGCAATGGAACTGTTCAGCGCTCTAATCCATCAAATGTCCCCCAGGACAATCGCTCCGCACACGTTCCCCTGAACCAGCGGCGGTGGGGGCAAGCCAGGAGCAGGGAGCAGCGGGCAGGCAGGAGGGGAGAAAGTGAGAGCGAGAAAGGCGCGGAAATAGAGAAAGAGGAGTATGTATGGGGTGGGGGGAAGAGAAAGAAAGGACAGAGGGGAGATACACGGAGAAAGACAGAAAGACACATACAGAGAAAGAGACACGCACACTGAAAGAGGTAGAAAGAGAAACAGACCAAGATATGGACAAAAAGACACGAGAGAAACAGAAGAAGGACAGAGATGGAGAGAAGTAGCAACATACACTCACACACCCACGGGAGGCAAAGAGAGATCCAGACACACAAAAAGAAAGCCCTCCAGCGTTGGAAAGAAAGGACAAGAAAAGTGCAAGATAGGGGGAGAAGCACAGGGGAGAGGAGGGAGAGCAGTTTGAGCAGGTGGGATTCAGGCACATGGGGACACAGAGAAGGGGTGCAAAGAAAAGAGTGGGAGCTTGCCAGTGGCGACCTTCCTGCCTCCAGTCCTCTCCCTCGCCCTCAATTCTGAAGTGGCCAGTGTGGACACAGCTTTACCTAGAGTAAGTCGTTCTCCCCACCCCAGCTCAGCTTCCTATCAGGTTTGGGGTTCAACTTTCTGCTCCCAGAATGGTAAGGGGAGCAAGTCCTCCATGCTGATGCCTGTCCCGCTCAGCCGGTCCTGTTCCGGTGCCTAGCTCAGGCAGGCGCTGCCAGAGGAAGTGAAAATCGTCCAGTAATTAATTTCCCTGCTGCCGGGGGGGTGGTGGTTTTGACACATCTGAGGCTGTGTCTTTCCCTGAAGCGGGGAGCAGACAATAGAGACACGTGGACTGGGAAGGGAGAGGGGGGAAGGAGGGGAGGGGGAGCAGGGCTCCTGCTGGAACTCTTTGCAGGTCAGCTCCTTTGTCTCCTGGAGGATCTGAGCAGACCCCCCACTCCCCACCCAATCCAGCTAAAAACCTGAGGAAGCGTCCATATCTTGGCAGGACTGAGAGCAGGAGAACTCAGCCCCCAGCCCAGAAGCTGCTGGCAAAGTGCCATGGTGGTGGGCTGACCTCAGCAGTATGGGATGGCCAGTGCACAGGAGTCCCAGAATCAAACTCTAGGAATGCCAAGATCTCATTGGTCAACAGTATTCTGTTTATGGGATGCAAGGCTGAGGAAACAGGGATGTACTTTTGGGACTGGGTCATCCAATATCAGTTGGGAGACTCAGGCACAGAGAGGGCCTGGAGATGCCCAAGGTCCTATAATGAGTCAGCAGAAATTTCCAGAGACCCCTTTGGTTTTTGGGAATCACTGAGTTCGGGGTTCACACAGTCTTAAAGGGACTGTAGCTTAGAAAACTCAATAAAATTTGGGTTCCTGATCTTGCCAAGGCCCTGTGTGATCTGGGGGACCATGCCCATTTTCCCAGCCATATTGCCTCATTTTTTGTCTGCTGGGACTTTTTAAACCTGTTAGTGAGGGTTGAGGTGACCACACTCCCTGACTCAAAGCACACCCCACTTCCCTACTGCAGCCACACAGTCTTCCTCCTTGTCCCTTAGCCCCTGAGCTTCATGAGGAGAGGGACTCTGTCCCATGTTGGTTCAACACATTCTTACAGTGTTCAGTAGGGTATCCCAGTTTCCCTACATACTAGCCATGGGGCTTTGGGTAAATTACTCAACTGCTCTGTGCCTCAGTTTCCCCATTTATAAAATGTTAGTAATGTTATCTCAGGTGTTGTTGGGAGTATTACAGAGTTGCTCCATATAAAAGGCTTACCTTGGTGCCCAGCATTTATTAGGTGCTCAATTCATGTAGGTTTTGGTACAGTTGTGCCTGAATAACCCATGATTCATTTATCACCATTTTGGGGTTCTGTGGAATAAATGGTGGCCTAGATAGTCCTTCTCCCTGCTCTCTTAGAGGTGACATTCAATGGTCACTGAACACAGAAACACTGAAGTCAACAGTATCTTTTCAAGTACTTGTTTAGTGCTGTTACACATATAAAACTGGGCAGCTAATGGAATGTGATGGTACCTTTATACAGGCTGATCAGGGTCTCCTGGAAGGGGTGACATCTGAGATGAGACTTGAGCTATGAGATGGAGCCAGGCATGGAAGGAGCCAAGCAGCGCCCCAGACAGAGGCTCCATGAAGTCAAAGGCTCTGAGACAGGAATGAGCTGGGGCCATAGAGGAAGTTATTGCTAGTTCTTTGTGGCATATTCATATTTTGGAGTTTGGGGTCTGACATCTCTGTCCTCTGGGGGTGCCTAGTCCAGTAGGGTAAATAAGAGGAATGGGTGCCCGTGAGCTCACTTCTGCCTGCCTGATGGTTCTGCTGTTCCAGCTGCTTATAAAGAAACGGAAAAAATGGAGCCCGGAGAGCTGACAAGACACTGAGGGGTCCATGGTGACCTTGGGTCAGAGCTGGACCAGGACTCTCCATCCTCAGGTCTTCTCTCTGGGCAGGATGAAGAGGTAGAGGCTCCCCAGAAGTGATGTATCAAGGTCCTGTAGCCCACTAGTGTTGAGTTGAGGAAAAGGTCCTAGGTCTCTGACCTCCAGTTGGAAGAGATGGTGTGGGCATCTTTAGAAGATGAGAAGAAACCTTCAGCCCACAATGGACAGCACAGGGTCATCACTAGGACATCCAGAAGGGCATTCTGTTTCCAAGCTTTCTCTAACAGCAGCTTACTGGTTTCAGAAAGTTTACTGTTAGGCATTTATTTCTCCAGTCACATCAAATAAAGTCCCCAAGCTGGAGGAAATAGGAGGGGGTTGGGAAGAAGACCTCTGCTGGATGGAGAAGTCTGCAGGCATTAAAAATTGTCTTACAGGGGCCCTGGCTGGTGGCACAGTGGATGGGGCACCGGCCTGTGAACCCAACATTCGCTGGTTCGAGTCCCCCGCCAGGGCACAGAGCCAGGTTGCGGGCCAGGTCTCCAGCCGGGTCCGTGGCTGGAGGCGGGTGAAAGGCAACCATGCATTGATGTTTCTTTCCCTCTCTGCCTCTCTCCATTCCTCTCTCTCTCTGAAAATAAGAAATAAAATCTTTAAAAAAAAAAAAATTGTCTTACGGGGATAGCTTATGGAATTATGTTAAGTGAAGGTTGCAGAATCCAGAAATCTTTCACAGCATGTTAGCAATTATGAATCAAAATACAAATAAACATGCACAGAAAAGTGGATGGATAAGGTGATAGGACTATGAGTCACCCCCCACCTTGTATCTTCCAAAAAGACCCTAAAATATTTTGCTTCATCAAGAATTTATCTTGAGCAATTACTAACTACTCTCTTCTTAAGGCAAGAAATGATAAAGTTTTATAAAACACGTCAGGGTGTTCATTCTTCTGACTTTGGGGTGGGTAGCACTGCTGGTGGCCAATTTCCCCAATGACCACAATAATTATTATATCAACAGCAGCATGACTGAGTGGCTCCAAGGGCCTGGCACTGTGCGGAATACTTAACCTTCACACGAGTGGCTTTACCAGGGGCTTTAGACAGAGGGTTTGGAATCAGCCTATGTTCAGTTCCAATCCACGCTCTGCCATTTCCCAGCTGCGATTGTGGTGCCTCCATTTTCTCATCTGGAAGATGGAGATATTTATGGGGTCTGTCTCACAACATAGCAGTGATAATTAAATGCACCTGGAAGGTGCTTAGAGCAGTGCCTGGCAAACAGTAAAATGACTTGGTAATTGTTGACTGTTTTTATTTACATATCGTCTCTTATCTAAGCCCCACCATGGCCTCATGGGAGGAGGCTCTGTTATTGGCTTATTCAAAAGATGGGGGTAAAAGGACTATTTCATGGCCTCCTGGTCACCGTTCAGAGGAGTTGGGGAGGATCCTACTGCCTGTTTTCTGAGGAGCAGGGCCTGGCATAATGGGCCTCGCTGGTGGGGGCTGTAGTTTGCTCCTGTATCTTCCAGGTTTTAACCCTGCCCTACCCGTTAAGGAGGGTAACTGCTAGAATCTGGGTGTGAGTTTCAGTGCTGCGTGACCCTAGGTCTGGGCAGAGCTGCCCAGAGCCTCTGACTCTACTTACCTGTAAAGAGGGCAGGCGGTATCCTGTTTGCAGGCCTCATTCCAGAGTGTTAGGAAGGGAATTGGGAGCCTGATTCCAGCCCAGGCTCTCCTCCCTGTGCTTCTCCTTCTGGCTCCAGCTTTCACATCTGTCCAATGGGTATGGGACAAGATGGTCCCCGAGCTGCTGTCCACAGCCGGTAATGGAATTCTGTATGCATTCCAAGGCGGAGAGTGGCTACAAATGCATCCACTCCAGGCTGATGGGGCTCTTTCTCTGGTGAGCATCGTGCTCTCTGCCCTGTTTCTCCGGTGTTGTTTATCCAGGCCCTCCTCCGAGCCAAAGGAAAGTGGGTAGGAGAAAGATGAAACAAGCTGTTACACAGCTTTGTACACCAAGACTCACACACTTGCCCAAGGGATGTGGTGGGTCTTCTGGAATCTGATAAATGTTGTATTCTGTCCGGGGTCACTGTGGTCCTCTGGGAAGCAGATGTGCCAATGGAGGTGGAAGTACAAAGACTTTATTGCAGATAACACCTGTGAAGGAGAGAGGAGTGCCTTCAGGTCAGGGTGCTTGGGTCCCCATGTCAGACATAGGTCTGACCCCTGGGAAAGGAGAGGTGGGAGGACGGAAGATTGGGGAAGAGGAGCCTTCAGCAGTGGTGCAGCTCTAAGGAAGTCTGGCCAACCCTACAGGGAGCTCGGGGGCAAACAGGAGTCCCTGCTGGACACAGCAGCCAGGCCTGGTTTCCTGCTGTGCCCAGTCATTGGCCAGGGCTGTCCTGGGGCTCAAATGCTGGCAAATTGAGAGGGTGCTGCAGCTGGAGGCTGTGGTCCGTGGGAGAGCCAAGTGGCAGGCACCTCCCCATGGCAGGCCCCTCCCCATGGCTGCCTCATGTTTTCCTTTACTTTATTCATTTAACACCCACTTACAGCTCTGGGCCATGTGCCAGGTACTGATCAACACACCTTAACATGTATTACTTTAGTTAATCCTCACACTTGCTTTCAGGCAGACAGTATTGTTAGCCCCATTTGACAGAGGAGGAAACTGAGCCCAGAGAGGTTAGGTATATTGTCCAAGGGTTCACAACTAATGGATGGTGAGCCGCAGGTCCCGTTTACCCCAGAGGCTGTGCCCCAACCTCCTCGACACACTGTCTCTCCAGCTGCAGATGCTTCGGTGGGGATTGCTGGAACCTTTGCCGTTTTCATTCCTTATGGGCCCAGGAGCTCAGAGCCTCAACAGACTTCAAGAAGAGGCTGACTAGGACAGTTGGGGTCATGGCAGGGCCCCACATGCTCCTAAGGCTTCTACCTTGCTAACCAGAACACACTTCCTCCCCTCTTTGCCTGGTTAACCCCTCCTTCCATTGCTCCCTTGCCTGGCCCCAGGATCTAGCCCAGAATAGAGATGATATGTCATGGCAAGAACCATGTGTCAAAGCCCCAGGTCACAGTAATACTAGCTGACATTTATTGAGCACCTATTATATGCTGGGAGCCAAATCCCTTCATGTGGATTAGCTCATTTAACCATCACAACATGCAGTGAGGGCCTAATACTATCCCCATTTTACAGATGCAGAGAGAGACCAAGGCTCAGAGGGGCAAGGTGACTTGTCCAGAGAGACACAGCTAGGGGTCAGGATTCAAACCAGGCTATATGGCTGCAAAGCCTTGATTTTATTTTATTTATTTTTTATTTTTTAAATTTTTTTTTAGATTTTATTTCATTATTTTTTAGAAAGAGGGGAAGGGAGAGAGGCAGAGAGGGAGAGAGACATCAATGTATGGTTGCGTTTCACCTGCCTCCAGCCACAGACCTGACTGGAGACCTGGTTTGCAACCTGGTTATGTGCCCTGGCTGGGGAATCGAACCTTCGACCTTTGGGTTCGCAGGCCAGTGCCTTATCCACTACGCTACCAGCCAGGGCCAAAGCCTTGATTTTAAACCAGAGTCCCTCTAAGAGACTCAGTGAGTGGAAGAGGGCCCTCCAAATTGGGTCTCCCTCTCCCTCTTCCTTACCCTGCCAGGACTGAATGCTTCTCATTTGCTGCCACACCCATCTCCTACACAGTGTTGAACAAATAATAAGTGGTCAATAAATACATACATGTTTTGAATGAATGAATAAACTAATGAATGGAAACCCACCTTGTGACCCTCTTTCACCTTGGTCCCTTTTGGCCTGAGCTCAGGTTGATTTGTCAACCCTCAAGATTTCCCTTTGCTTTTGTGGATAATTGAGTTCCTCTCCTGATGGCTATAGGTCTTGACATCCTCCCATTAGTGTCTCTCCTTCAAAATTGGAGATATTCCTGAAACTGCTAACCTCTGTTCCTCACAAGGTCACACCTTAAATAGCTCCCTGAAACCTCTAGAAAGGACAAGTTGAAGGAATCTGATCACCAGGCTTCCTGCTGGGTTAGCGGACTTGGCAACTGGACACAAATATGGGTTTGGGGTGGAGTTGGCGGAAAGGCCCTCCTTACATCATAGCCCCTCATTCAAGCAAGTGAGCTGGTTCAGAGTTTGGGCCTGGGCCACCCTGAGCTAGGTTTTAATCCCAGTTCTGCCTCATCAATCTGTGCAAGTCATTTTCTTTGTGCCTGTTTCACTTTAGTAAACGGAGGCCAGCAAAAGCACCTACTTAAAAGGCCTGGAGCATAGTTCACCTTCAATAAATAGAAGCTCTGCTTGAACAGCCTTTAGGATATCAGCATCATTCCTTTCCCACTTCCCCTTGACAGTTGGGGAAACTGAGGCATGGGACAGGGACGTGCCTTCTTTGGGACTTTCAGGCTCCTGCCTGCTAGATCAAGGCTGGCTCCCTCACCCCACAGTGGCCTCTCCTGTTTCCCTCTCTTCCCCATCAGCCGAGCCCAGAACCATCTCTAGCAGATGCTGAGGCGGCTGTCAGAGCTGCAGAGTTGGCGTTTCTAGATTCCCAGGGCTCCTGGAACAGAGGAATCAACACCTCTCAGCACCCCCAGCTCTGCTTCCAGCTCCCTGCCTCTGCTCGTACACCAGCTGGGACCCATCAGCTTCTAGAGAAAGCCATGAGGTGGCCCAGGTGTATGGAGGCAGGGGGCTGTCAATACTGACCCGTGCCTGACCCCAGGCTTGGTGGGTGGACAGAGTCCTAAGGAGTCCGAACATGCACCTGCCCCCAGTGCACAGTGTCCCGGTCTCCCCTCCATCTCCCCTGGCTGCAGGGGGGCGGAGGAGAAGAGTGGTCAAATGCATGGCGGGCCTGGGTTCAAATCCCTCCCCTGGCACTTAGTGAACGCTATCCATCCTGGGCAACTTACCTGTCTTTTTAAAAAAATATTTTATTTATTATTTTCAGAGAAAGGGTAAGGGAGAGAGGCAGAGAGGGAGAGAAACAATGTATGGTTGCCTTTCACCTGCCTCCAACTGCTGAGCTGGCTGGAGACCTGGCTTGCAACCTGGTTATGTGCCTTGGCTGGGAATTGAACCAGCAATCTTTGGGTTGGCGGGCCAGCGCCTTATCCACTGAGCCACCAGTCAGGGCATTACCTGTCCTTTTTGTACCTCCGATTCTTTGGCTGTGCAGTGGAGATGCTGGTGCTAATGATACCTACCTACCTCACAGAGCTGGTGGGAAATGAGTGAGGTGTTTAGGATTGCATCCAGCTGGTGCTCATAATTCCAACCATTGTCATCCTTGAGTCTGTCCACCCTCTTCCAGCTGATCTCTCGGATCTTTTGGGCCCAAAGAGCATCTCCTTGCTGATTCCTGTGGCTCTAATAGTCAAGGCCCTGCGGTGAAACGCTGCTGGCCACTGGTGCTCAGTACGGGCACATTAAAAGGTCTGCTTGGCTATGATACCATACGAACTTGCAGAACCTTCACAACCACTTTGGAGGTAGGGTATGATTATACCCTTTTTATAAAGGAGGACACCAGGCACAGAGAGGTCAAGAAAGGACCCAAGAGCTCCCAGCCAGTAAGTCCACAGATTTACTGAGCACCTGGTATGTGCCAGGGACTGTGCTAAGGGGACATGGCAGTGACAGACGATAGCCTGCTCTCATGCAGCTCACATGCCACTGTGCTGACAGATAATAAACAAGGAGGTAATACAGGTCAGCTTCCTGTTTACAAAGCACTAGGGTAACGGACAAGGGACAAAGATAGGATAGGGGTATATTTTAGATGGGGTGGTCAGGGAAGACCTCTCTGAGGAGGTGACTTTTGTGCAGAACCCGAATGCATCAGGTGCTTGGTTGGGACATGGGGGTTTATTCTAGCATTGCTGTGGCAGGTTCCATCTGAAATCCTAGAGATTCCAGGATGGGTGGCACTTCGGGCTCAGTAGCCTGGGTCAACTTCAAAGTGGGTAATGATTCTCCTCATCCTAGCTGGCCCACCTGTGTGGAGCAGTTAAAAGAACAGGGAAAAAGTCATAGAGTGTATGATCCTCACTTTTCTCATCTGTAAAATGGGCACTGAAGTAAAACACACGCTCCAGAGAACTGAGATGGTTAACAGAGACAATCCATGGAAAGTGCTGAGCACAGAGCCAGGCCCACCAGAAGCACGTGATTGTGGTGGCTGGAGTGGACTGGTGGCCTTCCTTTCAGCTGCCCAGCACCTTCAAACACCTTTGCCTTATGAGTCCCTTCCTCCCACTAGTGGGGTTCATACTGGTCTTCCCTGCTTCCTCTATAGCCAGGGTTAGTCACGTGGCCAGGCTGGCCCTGTGTCATTTTGGCTAGAGTGTGGCAGCCTGTGTCCATCGAGTGTCCAAAAGCAGCAGAGACAAAAATCCAAGTGTCAGCAGCATGAACTCTGGCCTTGGGGCCTCATGGGATAGCAGTAAAGTCTCCCCCAGGCCAGGGCTTTGACTCCGTTGGGGGCTTTTATTTGTATTTTTTTTTTCTGGACATGAAGCCTTTGATTTTGGTTTCTGGGTCTCTTAGCAATTCTTCAAGCACATTTGCTGCTGTGGATCCTGGATGATTCAGCCACCGAGCTATTGTCTAGACATTCATTCCAACAGTATATTCTTTCTCAGGCTGAGTGGAATCCCACAGACTCCATCCTTCTGCCCAGGATGGCCCCTTGGGGATAATAGGCAGACACCCAGTTCTTTCCATTGTCTTCACCCTGAGGAGAGGCTCCTGGGCTTATTCACATTTGTCTTCTCAGCTCCTAGCAGTGTGACTCAGAGGAAAGTCTCTGTGCATGTTCATGATATGAACAAATATATGACCCAGGATATGGTTTTCACGCATTTGCCCATTGTGGTTATTTCCCTGAACCATGTTCCAGTTTTTTCCATGTTTTTCTGAAAGAGTACGACCCAGAACTGAACATAGAAATCCCAGAAATACATGAGCAGAGCTGAGCACAAAGGGACTGTCACCTCCCTCACTCTGGATATTGGACTTCTAATAACATGACCAGACATGGCAAAAGCTTATTGGTGTTTGCCCTGATTACATACATTAAACTACAATCAAGTGTTCCGTCTTCAGTCTTCCTCCCCTATTGTTGCTAAACCTCATTTTACCACCCTTCTCCCATAATCTCATTCTTAGTAGGACATTGCCTCCACCCTCCACCCTCCCAGAAATGGCAAATTGATTACAGCTCAAGAGTCCACTTTGATTGGTTGGTCTCAGTTGCCTGGAGCAAGGAGTTGAGATGGATTCTGGAGCTGAGCTTGGGCTCAGTGGGAAAGACTATAATTGACTGATGATGTCTGCCAAGACACAGGAAGGGAATGCTAGTATGTTCTTGATGTACATGTCATTCTCTGTCGTGGGTGCTCCTAACCTGGGGTCCATAGAGGGAGTTCAGGAGGTTTGCTATTCACTTGAATAGGGAAAGTATGATGTCTTTAATTTCACTAGCCTGTACCTGAAATGTAACACTCTTCCAATGATGAATGCAGGCAACAGACCACAGTGGTATTAGCAAGACCCATGACTTTGTCACTACCAGAATCACAGATATTTCTGTATCATATTACAGGTGTGCCAGATATTTTCAGATATCATTTATACTCATAATGACTTGGAAATTACAGTAGGTATTTGCTAAATCTTGTGTTATCTAAGAAAGAAGCACATGTGTTACTGTAATGTAAACTTTTAATATATTTTTTAAAAGATTTTATTTCATTATTTTTAGAAAGAGGGGAAGGGAGAGAGGCAGAGAGGGAGAGAGACATCAATGTATGGTTGCCTTTCACCTGCCTCCAGCTACAGACCTGGCTTGCAACCTGGTTATGTGCCCTGGCTGGGGAATCGAACCTGCGACCTTTGGGTTCGCAGGCCTGCACCTTATCCACTGTGCTACCAGCCAGGGCTTAAACTTGTAATATTTTGATAACTTCCAATATAATTGGTTTCCTTGGTAAAACTATGTGTTTTATTTTATTAACTTAAAAACATTATTCTGAGAAAATATCCATAGGCTTCACTGGATATCAGAGGGTACCATGACACCTGGCCTGTCAGGTTTAAGGAGCTCCTGCCCCTCTTTTCCAGCTTCCCTCCCTTATCGTGGATCAGGGAGGGCGCAGGAGGATGAGGTGAAGTCTTCCCGACCAAGGGAAGCCGACCACACAGCCTGCTGCTGACATGGGAGGTGATGGGGAAGAGGGTGTGCAGGCCGCTTCTTGGCCAAGGCTGGACTCTGTCATGACAGAGTTGAGAAGTTGATGATTCCCAGGGTGATGTGGGAAGGAGGCTGAGCCTGATCCTCCTGGAGGTTGGAGGGAAGTTTTAGCCGCAGGGAGGCCTCAGATTTTCCATCTTCCAGAGCTTAGCTGCCCTGCACTCCAGGAGCCTGTTGCATGGGAAGACAGAGGCCGATGGCAAAAGGAGGCCTTGACCCTCTTCATCCACATATTCCGCTTACCAGTTATCATTTAATTCATTCATTCACAGTTACTTAGTGCCTAGTAAATGGCCTAGTGATGTGTCAGGGCCTGGGCTGGTCACTAGGCAAAGGAAGACTCATTTGTTGCCTCAAAAGACACAAGCAAAAAGACAATGACAACATAAAGGCTTGATGCTTTGATAGGAGAAAGGTCATGAGATCCCTAGGCCAGCACAGAGGGGTCAGGGAGAGCTCCCCAGAGGCGCTGACTTCTGAAACGAGTAGGAATTAACCAGGCTCTTGGGTGCTCAGGAAGGTGTTCGGGAAGCAGGAATGGTAGCGCGAGCAAAGGAGCTGGGGAAGAAAGAAGACGTGGGATTTGCACAACATTTGATTAGGGGATAGAGGTGGTGAGAGATGGCTGGAGGGGTCTACACAGGTGGCCTGGATGCCATGTTTGGACAGTTCCCTGGCTGTGGTGAGGAAGGGGTGTGGGCCCCTGCTGCCCCATCTGTCAGTGGCACTGAGCTGTGACTTCAGTGGCCGGGGGAAGTTCAAGGTCACTGTCTGGGGTAGAGGAGGTGGAGACCATTTCATCAGGGCTGGCAGAGGCCAACTGGGGAGCTGGGACCCATGCCTGCCTCTCATGGCAACACCTCGAAGGTCCTTCTGCTGCGAAGGCCTGAGTGGGCCCTGTTCCTTTATTTATGGGTTGTGTGAGCAATTTGCTCCTTGCCGGCTGGCTGGCTGGGTGTGTGATGCGGAGATTACTCATGCCCCAGTTGTGGTCCGGCCTCTGCAGGCTGCGGGGTAATGAGTGAGGTAATTAAGTGTAAAAGACAGGAGCAGGCAGGGGAGGGCTGGGGTGGGGGGGCTGGCGAGCAGTCACTGGTTCTTTTCAGGAGCAGGGGAGTGAGATAATGTGGGATAATAGCCCAGCCAGGCCCTGCCCAGGCAGCCTGGCCTGTGCCTGAGAGGTGCCCCCCAAATGGCCAAGACAATTCAGCCTTTTCAGGGAAAATGGGGGGGCTCAGGCAGGGCTGGGCTCCTGGGGACAGCTGTATGGAAATGACAGCTCGTCTTCTTGGTCCTGTCCTGTGCTGACCGAGGGTGGGGAGCCTTTGGATGGGGGTGAGGCTGAGAAGAAGTGGATAGGACCATGAAAGTGTGAGAGGTGAGATGAAGGGCCCATGAGGGGCTGGGAGACTGAGCTGTGTGTGGGGAGAGAAGAACTGTGTTGAGAGCAGTAGTGGCTCCAGAGTCTGACTCATGGCAGGGGTACTGTGGCATGGCCACTGGCTAGCTGTATGACATCAGCCTAGTTGTGCTTCTTTTTGGGGTCTGTGGGCTCCATCTTTAAAGTGAGGCCGTCAAAACAGTCCCTACCTCACAGGGGAGGTTGGGGAACTGGCAAGATGATGCATTGCACCTAGTCCGCAGTGGGTACTACGTACATGTTCGAGACAGTCAAGTTCAGAATCAGAGCGCATTGGTCATTCATTCATTTATTGAACACATTTTATTGAGTGCCTACCATAATCTAATGGTTTCTGGTGCTGGGGGAAATAGCAGGGAATAGATCATACATACATACATACATATGCATGAAGAGAGAGCTATTTCTGACAGTAGAATGTCTAATAACAAAGCTAGAAAGAAGGGCGGAAATATGGTCATAATTGATTCTGGGAAGAGTCATCACTAGATGCTAAACAAAAGCCATTGTGTGAAAATTTGTTGGGGACAGGATACTAACACAGTCTTTAAGTATCTCACCACAGATAATGTATTTATTACAAAGGGCAGGAGAGTAACTTTATAGTGGAGAAACAGGGCAGATACTCACTTAAATGAAGTGATTCAACATAGCATCCCCTGTTATGGGACATACTGGCACATGCCTTCTGGTAGGCTGCGAAGAGAAGAGCGCAGAGTCACTTCTGTGATGTCCCTGCTGAAGATGCAAAACCTAAATCTAATCATGAGGTCCCATCAGATAAACTCCAGTTGAAGAACCTTCTACAGAATAACTGGCTTAGAATCTTGGTAAGTGTCAAGATAATGAAAGGCAAGAAAAAAACTGAGGGACTGTTCCAGATGAAAGGAGACAAAAGAGATAAGACAGCTAAATACAATGAGTATTTCTGGATGGATCTTTTGGCTTATTTTCAAAGACATTATTATTGGGACAACTGACAATATTTGACTGGCTTCTGAAGATTAGGTGAAGGTAATGTATCAATGTCAGTGTTCTGATTTCGATGATTTTATTGTGGATGTTATGTAGGAAAATCTCCTCATTTGTAGGAAATACAGACTAAAGTATTGGGGAAGGGGGGTCATGGGTGATCGGAGCAGCAACTTACAAATGGTTCAGAAAAAAATCTCTACACAAAGAGAGAATGATAAAACAAACGTATTTAAATGTCAACATTTGGAGCTTCTGGGAGAAGGATATATGGGAATTCTTTATACAATGTTTGCAACTAACTCTTCTTCAAAATAAAGTGAAAAAAATTATTCAGATGAAACTTAAACCATGTAATGTCAGGTAGTGATAAGTGATATAGAAAAATAAAGTGGGCAGAGGATTAGCAAATGAAGAGGTGGTGCTATTCTAGATGGTTTGGTTGGGCAGGCCTTTCTGGGAAGGGACATTTGATCAGAAACCTGGGTGAAGGGAGGGAGTGAACCCTCAGGTTATGTGGGGAGAACACCTTCCAGGCTGAGAGACCCATCAGAGAAAAGACCCGGCATGGAGCCAGCTTAGCACATGTATTAGTTTCTGTTACTTCGTAATAAGTTACCACAAAGTTAGAGGTTTACAACCACACCCATTTAGCCCACAGTTCTGTAAATCATGCCTGGAAGAGTAACCTGTGCTATATAATGTAACTTAATTACAGGGTTAAACACCATCATGTTTACAGTTCAGGAGAGTACACTGGGCAGCTACCCCTACGGGTGCAGGAAATCTGGAGAACCAGCTTAGAATGATCTGCCTGCCACAGTGTGTGTGTGTGGGGGGGCGGGGGTCGAAGAACATGAAAGCCAGCATTCCTGGAGAGGAATGAGTGAGGAGGTGAGGGGTAGGAAGGATCCATGGAGCTGGTATCTTAGGTGCAGATATGTAGCCCAAGAGGAGACTGAGGTTCAGAAAGTGACTTGGTGCATTTTGGCTCCTGAGTAAGGAGGCGATCCATGCCAATTTCCCATGGACTCACTTGAATTAAAGAGCAACCCCGGAGTAGGATCCTACAGATGATTTAAGTCAATGGAATGCCTGCCTACGGGTGGCCCTTGGGGAATCTGTGGGCTGCTGGGCATGGCAGGCATCTGGCCTAGCAGGCACAATCCTGGAAACCATGGGCTCTTTAAGGGTCTGTGGAAAAGTCTGAAACCTAAAAAAAAAATTGGGAAGAAAAAAAACTTAACAGTTGAAAGCAATATGATTTAATTGTCAACAAAGTAGTGCTATGCCAACTGGTGACCAACAACTGATTCAACTCTCGTAGTAGTTACATATGGGTTCTAGCTAAATGGCACTACATTTTGTTTCCATTTGTACACATTCAGTGTACAAAACATAAAGGTACAAGAGGGGATGCAGTGAAAAGTCTCCCTCTCACCCCTGACCACCCCCATCCTCCTCCCTTCTCCTGAGGCTAATTTCCTGTGCTCAGAAGTATTTTATTCATATTCAAGTGAATGCACACACTTAGCTCCCCACCCACCTCACTTTTCACAGAGAGAGTGGCCCTGCCTGCTTTTTGCCCCTTGGCAGTGTATCTTGGAGATGCTCTGGATTGATTCCCACGGACCTGCCGTTCTTCTGTGCTGCAGCAGAGCACTCTGTTATTTGGATGAACTGTCATTTATGAACTAGCCCTACTTGCAACCCTGCCACCTCCTCCTAATACCCTAAGCACTGTTGGCATCACCCTGGCCTCCAGGATGGTCACTGAAGCTACTTCCACTCAAATGATGAGCGTGGAATCTGGCTTGACCAGTGGCTGCGCAACAAGGCTGGGTCACATGACCCCGAGTGCAGGACAGTTCAAGTCCCAACCCTGGGAGAAACACTGTCCAATCAGAAGACACAGTGGAAGGAAGATGAATTCATCAGGTGCGCAAGGGCAGCGGGGCTGAACCCAGGGCACAGTCCTGCCCGTATGAACACTGTTTGCCCACATCTCCTGTGCTCACATACAAGCTTCTCTAGAATTTCTCTAGGAAGGGGATCGCTGGCTTGCAGAGTAAGTGTAAAATGATTCCAAGTTATTCTTTAAAGTGATTGTCCAAGGTGACACCCCCATCACCAGTGTCACAGAGTTCTTCCTGTTCCACATAAGTGATTGCATTTGAATTTGTTCCACTGTTAAGTTTTGCCAATCTAGTCAACATGAAATGAGCTTTTAATTTGAACTTCCCTAATTACTGAGAGGGTGAGCATTTATTCATATGTTTATTGGCTATTTGTGTTTTCTGTTCTTTATGTCTGTTTAAATCTTCAGACTATTTGTCTTTTTGATTGTTTTATTGATTTGTAGGAGCTCTTTATATGTTTTAGATACTAATCTTTGTCATTCAGCTTGTTCCCAGCTGTGGCTTATATTTTTATTTTTTTATGCTGAACTTTAGAATAGTTTTAATTCTAACATAGATTAATTAATATTTGCCTTTATTGTTTGGACTTTTTCTTTTTCTTTTCTTTATCACATCAGATGGGTGATATGCCAAAGGCACAATAAGGTTGGAGGGAGGCACATGTCACACAAGAGCACGAACACCCAATCATCACACTTACGAACTACAAAAGGATCTGGACTTTTTCTTTCCTGTTTAAGAAATTCTCTGCAACTCAAATCCATCCAGTCTTTCATATATATGTATATATACTGGGACACATTACACATTCTATTTTTTAGCTACTTTTCCACTTAACAATGTAACATGAACCTTTTCCTATGTCAAAACATTCTACAGCATCATTGGTAAATGGTTGCATAGTTTTCCATTGTACAGAATATACTGTTTACTGAATCCCCTACTGATGAACGTTTAGGTTTTCAACTTTTAAAAATATATATATTTTATTCATTATTTTTAGAGAGAAGGGCAGAGAGGAAGGAAGAAAGGGAGAGAAAGATCAATGTATGATTTGCCTTTCACTTGTCTCCAGCTATGGAGCTGGCTGGAGACCTGGCTTGCAACCTGGTTATGTGCCCTGACTAGGATTCAAACCAGCGACCTTGGGTTCACAGGCTGGTGCCTTATCCACTGAGCCACCAGCCAGGGCTTGGTATCCAACTTTTCATTATTATCAACAATACTGCCAAGGACATCCTGCATCCATTGTGGTCCACATTCATGATGATTTCTTTTAGATAAAGTCTTAGGAGAGAAATGGCCTATCCGATGAAA
Source organism: Noctilio leporinus (assembly GCA_004026585.1). Taxonomy (NCBI): domain Eukaryota; kingdom Metazoa; phylum Chordata; class Mammalia; order Chiroptera; family Noctilionidae; genus Noctilio; species Noctilio leporinus. Next base: position 143,523 of record PVIW01001010.1, on the reverse strand, counting down.
GGTTTCTGATACATTTTACCAAATTTGTAGGGGTCTCGCTTTTGATGCCTTTCCTGGAAACCATATGCTTCTGTGTTAAATTGCCTTTCCCAAGAGCCCAGAACCAGCCCAGTAGATGGGTGGCATGGGGTTGGGGTCCTGGAGATCGAGCTGTGAGTGGGAGCAGTTAGCAGGCAGGCTCAATGGCACATGCGTGTGTGGTGACGGGCACCCTGATGGATAATGACCTTCCCCACTTTCTTCCCACACCCCCTACAGGTAAGATGCTTTTCTTAGGTGGTGTTGAGCAGAAAGAACCAAGCAATGCCCAGTGAGGCTGGTAAGGATGATGATTCTCTGCTAACGAATTGCAATTTGAAGGGTGGAAGTTGCTGCCTCAGCTAGACCCTCTGTGTTGAGGGCTGGGAATGGGACCAGTCACAGCTGCTGCCACCTGGACTGGGCACATAAAGCTCTCATGAAATGTTTGTCCAATGAATGAAGGAATTGTAAAAAGTTCCCCAGAGAGCTCTCAGGCTGAGAACTTGGAAACCTTGCTAGGGGTATCAGACTTTTACCACTTGGCCATTTATTTTAGAGAATATTAACACATATGCTTTTTAAAAAAATAGTAATTGATAGTAATTTTAATTTATGGCAGTGGTGTAAAATTTCCCACTAGCATGAATTGGCTTTATTTTTTTAAATGAGGCAATTTAAAGAAAATATTAATTTTAATGAAATACAGATTGAATGCAAATAGGAGGGGCAGGGGGTAGTGGCAGTATGATTATGTAGAAACTTCGAGACATCTTGCTTCAATGGAAATCTCCTTGGAAGAAGCCAAGACATGCTGGGTTGGGTCAGGAAAAAGCAGGGCCTCAGGATCCTGATGGAGGAACGTAGATGTCACATTCGGGGGGGCCTGACAATCGGGACAGGTGTGCAGAGATCTTTGTGGTATTGAAATCGCATTTAGGGATGAAAAAGTATGCTCTCCTCTTTATGTCACTTGGCACTCACGGCAACTTGGTGAAGTTTTGGGCCATGAGGATCTCATCCCATTACTTTGCAGTGGGAAACTGAGGAAATTTGCCTGCGGTCATGAGGTGAGTAAAGCAGGGAGGAGGACTTGGCCCCTGTGGTGGGTGTGGAGTTTGTGGAGAAGAGTGTCTAGACCTGGACTCCTGGCACCAGGACACCCGCAGCCCTTTCATGATGACAATAACAGCCAAATCCATTAGCATTTATTGAACGCTTACTGTGTGCTGGCTGTCTGCTAAGCAAATTTGGCTCCTCTCGATGAAGGCTCTACACTAACCCTATGGCAGGGCATCCGTCATTATCTCCCAGAAAGTGTCGAGGGAGGAGTTATTGATTCATGGTGCCTGCCCTTGTAGAAACTTGAATTCCAATAAGGGAGAGGGGAGACAGAAAATAACCACGGGAAGACATAAATAAATGAGATAATTTCATATAACGATAAATGCCAAGAAGAGAACCAACAGGGTAATAGGACGTGGTCTCCGGCAGTAGGGAAGGGACTGCTCCGTAGGAGATAGGGGTGCTTCTCTGAGGAGGTGCCGTTAGAGCTGGAGTCAGGATTTGAACCTGGACCATCCGAGAGCTCTGCTTGTGACCCCAAACCTACCCCCACCTCCGTCTCGTGTGGCTGGCAGAGCGCTTCTGCCAGAGATGCCTTGCCCCCTTGTTAGGAATCCTGGAGTCATGGCTTAAGGGTGGTGATGCCTGGGCCTGTGACACTGAGGAATGGAGGGATGGGTAAGATATATGAGTCAGAAGAGGTTCTTACCCTTGGGGCTGCCCTGCCCACTTCCAGGGGCTCCGTGTTCTTGGCGTCTGCAGAAGAGCTGTGCCCCTCCCTGGCCAGAGTGGAAACCAAGCTGCGCCCCTGCCAGGAGCTGTGCCTTACAGTCATGCAGGTTGTGCTCAGAGGTTCCAGGAGGAAGGGGTGCCTATTTCTAATTCACACAAAGGAATTCTCTGTGCTGGTGGAGGCCCTGAGCCTGGTGGAGGATGGCGATGAGATTAGCCCCCAGGTCACCCGCCTTTAGTCTAGTCTGCCTCCTGGCTTTTGTGCCTGCCAGCCCAGGAGGCTAGGAGGGTGAGGTGTCATCTTTATAGGAGGAGTGCCACACCTCTGTGATTGCAGCAAGGGGGAATTTGAAGGCCCATCACAGGCCTTATGGGGAGCAAAGAGGAAGGGCTGGGACTGCGGGGGCGGGGGGGTGGGGTGGGGTGGGGGCCCTTTGTGGAGCTGAAGGGCAGAGGAGTGGGCGGGGCCAAGGGTGGGGGTGGCTCGGAACCGCCTTATCTCCTCTGGGCCAGTGTCAGCTCCTGTCCCCAGCCTGCAGCACGGGCTGGAGCTGCCAGCCTGAGACTGGGGACCGCAGTGAATTTGCATTTATATTGGAGACTTCTGTTTCCAGGTCCTGCGGGGAGGAGGGTGGCCACCGCGGTCAGCTGAGCGAGATGCGGGAGAGGAGGGGCCCACAGTCCTGTCCTGCCAGGGGCGCAGGAAGTGGCCAGTGGGCTGGGCCTGCCTGGCCAAGGAACAGTGGCACAGAAGGTTCTCTGGGCACCAGGCCGGCCCTGACAGCCTGCCTGTCCACCCTCCCAGCCGCTTGCCAACATCAGCTGAGAGTTGGCTCTGCCGCACTGGCCTAGGAGAAAGGTCAGAGACCTGTGCCAGCAAGGGACTGGGCATGGCAGGGGCCCTCCTGTGACAGTGCGACTGTGTGTTGTCCGCTGCACCCTCCTATCAATCCGGAGAGTTGTTTCAGCCAAGAAAACCAGGGCTCAGAGGGACTTAGCAATTAGTCCAAGGTGATGGGGCTTGTGATGCAGGGTCCCATGGAGCTGCCTCCCAGTGACACCCAGGAGATGCGCACGTTCTGGGAGACACCCTCTCGCTTCAGGGCACAGAGGAGCTGACACCGTGTTATATCTAGGAGTCAAAGGAACTCATCACAAGCTCCTGACGTTGTTAGGACTGGTTTGTGATTGCTTAGAAATCATGTTTCATTTTATGAAGTCCACGGTCACGAGTAGACTCCTGTGCCTGGGGAAGGCAACGTCTCCCTGTGAGACTTCATAGTGGGGAAGGAGTGGAAGGAAGGAAGGAAGAAGGGAGAAGGAAAGAAGTGGAAGGAGGGAATGGATGGAAGGAGAGGGGGAAAGAGAGGGAAAGGGAGTGGTAGACAATGGAAGAAAAGTCAAGGGCAGAGGGTGCCAGAGAGAACCGCCATTCAGCCCCTGCAAGTGTGCTGGTTACCCTGTGGACCTGATGCTTTTGGGTACCCTCTGTGACCCTTCCTGGCTGTTTGATGGGCGGGTGCTCCCCTCTCTGTCCTCCTCCTCCTCCTGCTGCTGCGGAGGCCTCCAGATCACTGGTAACAGGCTGAGAGCCCTGCTTCCGGTGGGGGACCAGTGAAGGCCAGGTAGGGCTGTGATCCTGGAGCTCACAGGTGACTGGTGACCAGGCTTTATCTCCATCCCTTAGTGCTTAGCTGCCTCTGCAGGGGGGCTCTGCCTTGCTCTCTGGGTTCTCTTCACTCCCTCCCTCCTCCACCCCACCAGACGGAGGTGCTTGGCCCCGTTCCCCCAGCCTGCCATTGTGGGCTTGCAGCTGACACACCTCCTGGTCCTGGCTCTCTGTCCTGCAGTACAAGCCCTCCCTGTCTGTCACCAAACAGTCAGGATGTCCTGTTCCACCTGGCAGCCTGGCTACTGCCCAGCTTCATCTTAGGCAGTGAGGACCAACTCTGAAACCCACTGCTTAGGTTGTAATTCTGGCTGTGCCTCTTCCTAGCTGTGTGGCCCAGGGCAAGATCCTTTGCCTCTCTGAGCCTCTGGCTCCTCCTCAATCAGTGGGCGTAATAATAGGACCCACCTCTTGGATTACTTGTGGGTTATATAAGATCATGCATAGAAAGTGCTTGGCTTGGTGCCTGGCATCTAGTAAGCACTCAAGACATATTAGCTTTTATTATCCGAGCTCTATCTTTCGGTGCCTCTTAGACAGTAGTAGGGATGTCAGGTTCCAGGGACCTGCCCTGTTGCCTCCTCCATTAACCCCTTTATGGTCAGTGTCACCTGATATATCTGTATAGAATTGAGCCCTGTTAGAATTATACTGTTGCTCCTTCACCCAGCTGACATTTAATGAGTGTTTATGATGAACATTTTAAAGTATGGCTCCAAATTCCTTCGCATTCCTCCTGTTATGAGGTGGAGTTTTTGTCCCCTCCCGTGATTACTTCCAGGAATAAAAAGAGGCAGGAGTGACATTGTGCGACTTCTGAGAATAGGCTAAAAGTGGCCACTTCTGCTTGGGCCTCAGAGGCCGCTCACTCTCGCAATCCTGCAGTCATGCTCGGAGGAAGCCCAGGACCCAAAGAGAGGCCACATACGGGTGTTTTAGCCTATAGCCCTTAGTCAAACTAGCCTTGACTGCCAGACATGCAAGAGAAGACATCTCTAAATGATTCCAGCCCTCATCCTTCACCTTTTTTCAGCTGAGGCCCCAGACATTGTAGAACAGAAAGAAGCCATTGCCAATGTGCTCTGTCTGAATTCCTGGCCCATAGAAATCTGTGAGCGTAAGAAACTGGTTAGCGGCACTGTGTTTTGAGGTGGTGTGTTATGTAGCAATAAATAACTGGAATTTCCACACTGATGCATTGATGCTTCATGACAATGGAAAGTAGTTGTTAAATCATCTTCATTTCATAGATGAGGAAATGAAGACCCAAAATGCTTTAGCAAGTTGCCCAAAGTCACATCAGAGCTGGAACCTGTGTTTGTGAGTGTACTTAACTCTGGGTACTGAAGAATCAGCCATCCTGCTGGACCTGCTGGGCCACGGAGGTGATTGGATGTCCATTTGAGGGTCCTGGAGGGCTGCAGAAGGACATTGGCATGGGGTTGTGAGATCAGAACCTCTCTTGGGTACCATATGGAGGGTGGGTGAGGAGGGACTGGAAGTGGCCCATGAGACTAGACCATGCCATCTTGCCATTGTTCACTGTCCTCTCTGCTCTGCCTCTCAGAGCTGTGAAGGCAGCAGCAGGAGCCCTGATCTTGGGCCCCCATGTTCTTTGCACCCGTCACAGCTTGGCCCAGCCAGGGACACCAGCCAATTGGACTAACCTGGGTTGTGCCCTCAGATGGGCAGAGCTGGGTGGTAAAGACCAGCAGCTTCAGGGCCAGTGTCAGCAGGAAGAGGTCCCAGGAGAGTCCTCTGCCCTCACTCCTCAAGGTGGGCCACGGAGCCCCAAGATCATTTGTACCCATTGTATCTGTTCGCTTTGGAGTTGGCTGTGAGTGGCAGAGAACCCAGAAGAGGAGCAACTTAAATGAGATTTCTCTTATAATCAGCCTAGAGGCAGGCAGGCAGTCCTAGGCTAGCAAGGCAGCTCCTTGATCCCCAGGGTCCCAGGCTTCGACTGTCTTGTTCTGCCCTTCTCAACACCTCACAGTCCAAAATGGCTGCTCACCCTCCAGCCATCATGTCCACGTTCCACCCAGAGGGAAGGAGGAGGTGGCAAAGAATGTTCCCCTCTCTTTAAGGACTTCTCCCAGAAATTGCACATGATGCTTTACTTAACCTCCTCTTGCCTGGAGCAGATGGCCACAAACAACTTCCAGAGGCCAATGAGTGTGGTCTGTTCTGGGTGTCTACGTACCCAGCTCCATCTGGGTGTTCTAATACTGAAGAAAGGGGAGGTATCAGGCATGGGAAACTACCAGCAATACCAGCCATACCTGGCACCTTGGGAGCCAGAGTATTTTGAAACTCAGATCGGATCATTTTACTTCCCGGTTTTGTGATAAAGCCTAAATCCTCACCCAGCCCTTAGGGCTTCCTATCTCCCAAGGCACCCACGTCTCAAGCCTCATCCTCCCCAACTCACCCCAACACTGGACGCAAACCATGCCCACCCTCACCCTGGGTCTCCACTGTACTCAAGTTATTTGAAAAATCCATCATCAGATAGGATCAGCCATAGAGGCAGCTAATGACTAGGCCTGTGATCATAAAGCCCCTACTGTGTGCCAGGTACATATATACATGTTCTCATTTTAAGCCCTTTGAGGTCAGTATGATTGGGAGCCCCTTTTATAGATAAATAGAAAATGCTGTGTTGTGACTGCCTTACCTTACTGCTTTGCTGAGAGAATGACATCCTATGGGCATGACATGTCCCATCTGTATAACACTTTCCCTTTGAGTGTCTCATGTAGTCCTCACAGCTTCTGTGCCCCTTTACGCAAATAAAGAAAGGAGATACAGAGAGGAACAGCGTGGTAGCTACATAGTGACCAGAACCCAGGTTTGCCTTCCCTTTGCCTCCTGGCAGATGCCCCATTTGCCTCCCCTGGTGAATGAGTGAGGGTAGGCCATACTTGGGATTCCATGGTTCTAGTGAAGGTGGCAGGGATTCTAAAGTTCAGTTTTCATTTGAGGGAACTTGTGTGAAAACTTAGATGAAGGAAGTTGCCCAGGGTCCTGTCCACCATCAGGGACATTGCTGAGAAGGGACCTCAGTCTCTTGAATCCCACTGCAGAGATCTTGCTCACTCGGCTCATTTATGCAACAAATATTTATTGAGTACCTACTGTGTGCCAGGCACTATGCTATCCTCTGAGATCACAGCAGTGAATGTGGAGCTGCTGTTTTAGGGCTGGGTAGGGAAGGGGGAGATAGACATGAACAAAATAAATCATCAATAGTTGCTGTCTTCCCTCTTTATTTCTTACCCTCAACGAATATTTATTAAGAACTATATTTCTCTAAGACAGACATGCAATTCTGACATTAGCAGTGTCACTAAATGAGGAGACACATAAGTAAACGATGAATTCAGGAGGGGAGGGAATGGTAGTTAACTTTAGAAGGGGTGGTCAGGGAGGGCTTCTCTGAGGAAGGGACTGAGCTTGGGGTGTGGAAGGAGTTGAGAGAAGGCCACGGTGGCTGGAGCAGGGTGACAGGGAACAGTTCAGTGGGGAAGGTTGGCAGTAGAGAGGGGGCGTGGGAAAGGCTGGAGTGCCACTGAGGGGCACTACTGAATAGAGAGATGACTAGCCCCTGCCATGGGGCAGCCCTCTAGGAGGCCAGTCATCCCTGCATCTGGGGGTTTCCCAGCCAGACCCCCGAGGGGCTGGGGCCGAGCACCTGCTGGCCTGGCACTGCCTGCCTCTGTGGAGATAAAGGCCCCCAGCCCCCTCAGCAGCGCGTCCACCTGCGCAGGCCGGCAGCGCATTGTGTGCTGGCTCTGACTGGCACACCTGGTGTTCTCGCTCGCCTGCTGGCTGCCTGATTTAGGGGGTTGTTCTGGCTGGTTCTGGGGCCTGCTCCCTGAAGTCCACCAGCTGGGACTATGCTGGCTGACGGGAAGGAAGCAGGCTCTGGTGGTAGCCAGGGCAGAAGGCACCTTGACCCTGGCAAGTCCACTGGACCAAGAGAGGTGTCCGGAGCATCTTTGAAACCCCAGACCTCTCTTCTATGACCATCCTTCCCCAGGTAGCAAAGAGCATGGGGCTCAGAAAGAAAGCAAAGTTCAAGTGGCCAGTTTAGCTGTTGTGCTTAGCGTTTCTCCCTCTCTGGGTCTGTTTCCTTATGTGTAACGGGGGATTGACCTGTCTCAACTCGTGGTATGGACTCTAGAGCCAGACCATCTGAATCTTCATCCTACCATGTTGTGGCTGTTTGAACCTAGCTGAGTTACTTTCAGTGCCTCAGTTTACCCACTTATAAAATGGGAGGTATAATAATAGCACCTATTTCAAGAGTTGTATAAAGATTGAGTTATGTAAATTTGGTGCTTAGAATAGTGCCTGCCTGTCCCATTGTAAGTGGTACATTTTAACTTTGTTATTATCTTTAAGAACTATACTAGAAAGACAGTAGGGATAACTGAGTGCATTTGTTTGCAAACTTTTTGGTCTTTGTTTTTAACAGAGAAGCTCTGCATTGCTCAAGAGAAATTTTACTCAGAATCCCAGCTGTTAGGAGGGGATGGAAGGGGGGCGCCTGCCCCACCTGCTCCCCATCTCTATGTCAGTAGTCCCCAAGGGAGCTACTGGAGCATAATATGAAAACTCCTGTTCAGTTTTTCTCCTTTGGCTCACAGGGAAACTGAGACTCAGAGAGAGGCAGGGGCCAGGCTCCATAGGGAATGAGTAGCTCAGCCTAGCCTAGAACCTAGATCTCCTGGTTTTCTCAGTATACAAGACAATGGGCAGGGCTGGGAGAAAAGCAAGGACCAGAAGCCACTTAGGGGACTGGGTGCATTGTGGTGGCAGGTTATTAGCATGCAAATGGAATGCAAATGAATGCAAAACAGCATGTTTTATGCTAATTTACAGAGTTGAGAGCGACGACATTTTTGGTAATAGGGCAGCAGTCCTAGTCCCTGGGCATTGCCGAACATGCGTCTCTTTTTTCTTTCTTTCTTTCATTATTATGATTGGGCCCATAAATCTTGGTTTGGCTGTGATCCCACCCCTTCTCACAAGCCTGGCTCTTGTCACCTTCAAGGGCTCCCTCTCCAGTTCCCTGGTCCTTCCTGGGCTCTGGGACTATAGCCTGGGCAGTGGGTCAGAGAACTAGGCCTCAGGAGCTACCAGTCAGTGCCAGGGGGTAAGCCTGTCCTGGAAGCTGCTTCTTCAAACGGGGGCCTTGGTTGGAGTCCGATAAGGTTGGGGACCAGAGCAGGCTCTACTCTGTCACCTGGCCTGTGGGCATCTGCGACATGACTGCCAGGTCTCCCTATAGCTGTCCCTAACCCTAGGTTTGGCATTCCTCTAAGCTCCCAGGGCCATTGTGGCTTCTGTGCCATTGTCCATTTTGGGCTGCCCTGTCTTGCAGGACGAGCTGCTCAGGGACGGCAGGACCTATTCCTTTTCTTGTCTGGATGCCCAGTGCCTGGGACACAGGTTTGGGATGTGTTTGGTATTTGAGGACTGAGTGAATACCTAGATGTCTGACAGTGTACCTGGGGATAAGTGCACAATCTCTGAAATCACGTGGCTTGAATTCAAACCCTGACACTACTACTTTCCAGAGATGGGGGACAAATTCTCATAGCTAACATGGACTGAGTATCTACCATGTTCCACATGCTTGCTCTGTGCTCGCGTTTCTGCCTTCACTGATAATAGTATCCTATAAGGTATTATTATTGCTTCCAATTTATAGAGGAGAGTTTGAATGACTTGCCTAAGGTGACATCCTCGGGGGAGTGATGGGGTGGGGGGCATTTATATACTGAGGATGAGCTCCTCATCAATTAGTGACTGTAAACCACTCTATAAAGCTGCTATTACAGGGCACCTCTCCCCGTGCTATCAGTCAACCTTGTTTTAAAAAATATTTATTTATTTTTAGATAAAGGGGAAAGGAGAGAGAAAGAGGGAGAGAGACATCATTGTGCGGCTGCTTCTCATGGGCCCCAATTGGGGACCTGGCCTGCAACCCAGGCATGTGTCCTGACTGGTGACCCTTTGGCTTGCAGGCCAGTGCTTAATCCACAGAGCCATACTAGCCAGGGCTCAGCCAACCTTTTGACAATGTTAAACTTGATCTGAGCCCTCAGCTCCTGGGAAAACAGTTATGGTTAAGAAATCCCCCAGCCTTTTGTTTTCTGGAATGCCTCTACCGTTTTGTCTTCCAGGAAATGGCTGACCCCAAAGAACCACCTTCCCATGTGGCTTAGATAGTCTGCTTTTCTACTGACCCCCATATAAGGTTCAGGGATGACTCCCTTGTTTGTCTGTGATCTTTCCCCTTTTGCCTGAACCTGCTGATAAGGCCAGACAAACCCTCCCAGGTCCTATTCTTTGTCGCATTGTTGATTGGCTGAGATTAGAATTGTTCATCCCATCTGAAACTAGACACTGAGAATAAACATTTCCTGTTCTTTTGACTGATGAGACCTTCCCTCATTCCAACTCTAATTTTTCCCACTTGTAACCTGTCTACACCTCCCTATGAAAGTCCAAGGCAAATCTACCCTGGCCGCACACTATGACCTGGGGATCCACAGTGCTCCCCTTACTGCGAGATCTTGAATAAAATCATCTTCCCCATTGTCCAACGTATTTTGTCTTTTATACATCCACTTTGCTGTTTTCCACTTAAGGTCCGGTCGTCCACTTAAGGGTCCTGTGCGTGACCTTGGAGCGCTTCCTAAGCATCTGTCTCTGTTCTTCCCCTACCTCTGCAAAGCGGGATGCTCACTGGCCCTTCTTAGGTTGCGACCGAAGGAGATCACGCCAGAAAACGCTTGGCGCCGAGCCGGACCCGGAGTGAGTTCCAGAAATGTCAACCATTGTGCGTGTAGAAGAGGAGTAGAGAGAAAACTGGACGGGACCTGCGGGGCAATTCGGCGGGAGGAAGTCGGGGGTGAAAGTCTGGAGACCTCCCCGCGCTGTGGTGCTGGGGGGTTGTCCCGTGTCCCCACATTCCCGTTCTCCGATCACAAGCTGGGGCGGGGGACACACTCCTCCCCTCCCCTCCCCGCCGCCTGCCTTTGATTGTGGCGAGCAGCGAGTCGCGGAGCAAATTAACTTTTTGCACACTTCATTATGCGCCGCCCCAAGTCCCCCGGGGCCGCGGCCCCGCCCCCGCCCCGCGCCGACAACTTGATTGGGCAATTAATCTTCGCGCCCCCCACCTCCTACCCTGCCCCGGGCTTTTGTGAGCCGGATCGCCGGCCACGGGCACCCGCCCGGCCAAGCGGTCTGCTAACTCTGATAAGGCTCCGGGAGCCGCCCGGCCCCCGCCTTTGTCAGGGCGCCGCGAGGCCCGGCCGCCTCGCTGCCGTCTCGCACCCCATCAGCGCGCCCCCGCCCCTCCGGCTCGGTCCATCTGTTTGAGCTCACAATCCTCCGGCGGCTGGGGCTGGGGGAGGGGGCTCGCTCTTGGGCAGGGAGCCAGCACCCCTTCACAACCGGGCGCCCCATGTGTGAACCGCTTACCCACCCCCACAACCACTGACGCGCGCGCGCGCACACACGAGTGCGCGCGGGCGCTCGGTTTGCCAAATTAAGCATCGCGGCAGTAATTAGGAAGGGTGGGGGCTCGAGGCATTGCAGCAGCAGTCTGAGGAATGGGGAGGGGTCTTCCCAGGAGTGTCCAAAAAAGAGGGAACCCGCCACCCACCCTGCACCCTGCACCCCTAGGTGTGTAATGCCTGGTTCCTGGATTGGGGTCCACAGGCTCCAGTAGCAGCAGTGATGGTGATGGGTAGTGAGGTGGGGAGATGGTATGGAGAATCCCTGGGAATTTGCCTGATAATTTGTGCCTCTTTGTGCATTTTTCTTGGGTTTTACCAGCAGTTGACCCAGCTTCAAAAAGGCAGCCTGTGATTTCAGAAAGGTTGGGACCTGAGTTCTAAATGGCGGGTCAGTCTGGGCTCTTGTAAAGGCCAATAGCAGGGCGTTCAGAAAGCGCCCCTACTCACTCTGAGGTTGGTGTCAGGTGACAGGTCTGTGCCTGGGGTAGTGGAAGTGATGGGTGGAAGCTACCCTGGTGCAGCGCTGGGAATACAGCACACGTTTGCAAGTGTTGGCTCTTGGTATTTTCTGTGGTTTTCCCAGCACAGGCCAGGGCTGAAAACTGATGGGTGAAAGATGGTAGTGGGAATGGGCCCTTTTCTGTCCTGCTCATGGGCCAGTGGAGTAGAGTGGTACCCCAGCCAGACCTGAAAACTCCTTATCTCCGCAGAGCCTGGGGCTGGTAGCGTGTGTGTGGTCTCTGGGAAGTGTCTGCACTAGTGTTTGAGGGGTGTGAGTTTGAGGAAGAGAATTGGCAACCTTCACTTGTTCTCACAAGAGGCTCAGTGTGCACAGAATCTTTGTGTACAGGGTAGGAAAAGCCTCTTCATCTGTGCTGTCCACCAGCAATGCTGACTGAACACTCACTGAATGGGGAGCATCCTCAGTAGTCTGTTTCTACCGACAGCCTGAGCAGTGTAGAAGCTGGTGGCTGGCCTCACAGACTCACAATCTAGTTTGGAAGATGGATAAGAAGATCAACATGTAAGGCAGAAGATTCAGTGGGTGATAAGAGCTGTAGATAAAAACAAAGCAGGACAACTGATTTGGTGTGTGGCCCACCTGCTGGACACCCACCAACCCCACCAGGATGCCCCACCAGGATGCCCCATTGCCAGAGCCGTGAAGGTTACACTCCTGGGTCAGGGCAGGTAAGGAAGGCCACCCTGATTAGGTGGAGCCTATCTGCCCACTCCCTGAGACCCAGCCAGTTCTGTGGCCCTTGGGCAGGCCTCAGGCTACTGTGGCTTCCCCCCCTTCTTCCTGTGGAGGGGACTGTGGTTCCTTCTGCGAATGACAACCTCCAGTCTTGCATGACGGAAAGGCCTTATGGGCCTACAGTCCAGAAGGGGTCCTGTCAGCGGGAGTTGAATTAAAATGGAGAAATACAGCCACCCTTCCCCCTCACCCTCTCCTCACTTACCTCATTCCCACAGCCCCTGAGGCCATGGGTGAGTAGTTTCTCAGTCCATTTGCCTTGCTGAGCTCAGTTTGTTAGCTGGGTATATACCTTCCTCCTATGGTTACTAAAGTTAGGGGACACTCAGAAGTAGCAGGTAGAATTAAAAAAAAGTGCTGTTGATTCTGACCCTCCCTCCCCACCAAATTCCCTCCAGGTTTAGATCCCTGATTCTAATGTTCTGGCTTTAAATATCCCGAAATTCAACACTGTAGGCTTCTGACATTCTAGAATATTAACATCCTATACATTTTACACAAACATTCTAGATTCCTATGCTTTCTGCCCTTATGTTTTAGAATTCTAGGTCTCTGATATTGATAATGATTTCCCTGTTGAAATGACAACAGAGAAAGACTACATGCAGAGTCATATAATACCAATCATAATAGCAATGAACAGTTTTTTCCAATCATGTTTTAATTTTTTTTTTTTTTTAGAATCATCTAAGTAACAGACACTGTTCTAGGCATTACACAAATAAATTAATTAAAATAAATAGCTGCAAGAACCTCGTATAAAGGAACCATGGACATGGACAAGAGCGGGGATTGACTTTGGGGGGAATGGGTGGGTGGGGAGGGGGACAGAGGGGAGCAAAAAGGGGATGGATGTAATACAACAACAATAAAATTTTTTAAAAAAAGTGAAAATAAATAAATAAATAAATAGCTGGCCTGCAAACCCAGAGGTTGCTGGTTTGATTCCCAGCCAGAGCACATAATCAGATTGCAAGCCAGGTCCCCAGCCAGGTCCCTAACTGGAGGCAGGTGAAAGGCAGCCATACATTAATGTCTCTCTCCCTCTCTGCCTCTCTCCTTTCCCCTCTCCCTACAAATAATAAAATCTTTTAAAAATAAACAAATAAATAAACCTTTTGCTACAAGATGTGTGCCGACAAGAGGGGTAGGGAATGAGAGGGTGTGATTAAAATCGATGAACAAGGTAGGATGCACTAAAAAGGTGACATTTGATTTTCTATACTTTCAATTACAGAGATTTATAATCTTAATTTATAATTGTGGATTTACTTCTTCTTACAGATCTATCAGTTTTTACTTCATGTATTTTGAGTATCTGCCATTAGGGGATTAAACATTTAAAATTGTTACATACTCTTGGTTATTTGACTTCTTATCATTAAGAAATGACCATATCTATTCCTGATATGATTATTTGCTCTGAAATGAACTTTGATATTAAACTAGCCACTCCTATGCTCTTTTGATAGTGTTACTGTGGCCTTTTTCTAGTCTTGTACTTTTAACTTGTGTATTCATATTTAAAGTATACTTTTTTTTTGTAGGTGGCGCATATTTGGGTCTTTCCAAAAAAAATCCCATCTGACAGTCTCTGCTTTTTAATTGAGGGTTTTTAGATCACTTACATTTAATGTAATTGTTGATATGGCAAGATTCAATCTATCATCTTGCTATTTGTCTTCTCTTTGTCCCATCTGCTCTTTGTTTCCTTTGTCTTCTTTTTCTATCTTATTTTTAATTGATTGAGCATTTTTATAATTCCATTTTAACTTCTTTGTTGGTTTATTAGTTATAATTCTTCATTTTGCTGTTTTGTGGTTGCACTAGGATTTATAGTATGTATCTCTGGTTTATCACAGTCTGTTGTCAAGTGATATTATATCACTTCATGTGCAGTGTGAGAACCTTACAATAGTACACTTCTATTTCTCTCCTCTGACAGTTATGCCATTGTTGCCATACTTGTGTAAATGTTAAACTTGGCAAAATATTATCATTATTTGTGTTTAAACAGTAAATTATCTTTTAAAGACATTTAACTGATAAGAAAAAATCATATATTTACTCAGGTAGTTAATATTTTTGGTGCTCTTTATTTCTTTGTGTAGATCCAGATTTCCATCTGTATAATTTTCCTTCTGCCTGAAGGATTTCATTTATCATTTCTTATAATACAGATCTGTTGGTGAATAATTCTTTCAGCTTTTGTACGTCTAAAAACATTTTTATTTCACTTGCATTTTTAAAAGATATTTTAATTGGGTATAGAATTTTATGTTGATACTTTTTTTTTTCTTTTAGTAAGTGAAAAGATGTTGTTCAACTGTTTTCTACAATTATCTTTGTTCCTCTGTTCTTAACAAGCTTTTAAAAAATATTTTCCTCTCTGTCACCAGTATTGAGCAATTTGATCATAATGGGTAATTTTCTTCCTGTGTCCTGTGCTTGGGGTGTGTTAAGCTTCTTGGACCTGTGAGTTTATAAATTACATAAAATTTGGAACATTTTCAGCTTTTTGTCCCTAAATATTTTCTTTCCTTTGGGCACTTCAATTACACATATATTAGGCTGTTTGAAGTTGTTCCACAGCTTCTGATACTCTTCTTCTTTTTTTTTTTTAATTATCGTTTTCCTTTATGTGTTCCATTTTTGGATAGTTTCTATTTGCTATGTCTTCAGAGTCACCTTTTTTTTTTTTTTTTTTTTTAACCTGTGTTTAGTCAGACATTAATTCCAGCATATTTTTCACTTTAGACATCATTGTTTTCTTTTTTAGAAGTTCATATGGATCTTTTTGTATCTTCCATGTGTTTCTAACTTTTGAAACACATATTAATAATTGTATTATTAACAACATATTAATAATTGTTTTATTCTCATCAACTACTTCTGAGTAAATTCTGGGTCATTTTCCATTGATTCACTATTTTCTTCTTTATGGGCCATATTTCCTTGCTTCTCTGTGTTGCTGGTAATCTTTTTTTTTTCCTAAATAATTTTTTAATCTTTACCCAACGTTATGTTTTAATTTTTATTTGAGAGAGAGAGAAAGAGAGGAAAACATCAATGTGAGAGAGAAACATCAATTGGTTCCCTCCTGTACACACCTCAACTGGGGATTGAACCCACAACCTAGGTATATGCCGTCATCAGGGACCAATGTGCAACCATTTTTGGTATACAGGACAATGCTCCAACCAACTGACCCACCTGGTTAGGGCTGTAGCTGATAGTATTATTTGGATGCCAGACATTGTGCATTTTACCTTTTTTGGATGCTGTATGTTTCTATAAATCTTCTTGACTTTTTCTCTGAGATTCAGTTAGGTTACTTAAAAACCATCTGATCTTTACAAGTCCTACTTTTAAGATTTGTTGGGTGGGTCCAGAGCAGTATTCCCTTGAGAACTAATTCTACCAATAGTGAGAAAAAAACCTCCCTGAGTGCAATAGTCCACCCTTATCCACAGTTTTGCTTTCCACAGTTCCTGTTACCAGGGATCAACCATGGTCTGGAACATTAAATTGAAAATTCCAGAAATAAACTAATCATAAGTTTTAAAGTGTGTGCTGTTCTGAGTAGAATGATGAAATCTTGAGCTCTCCTACTCTGTCCTTCTTGGGACATGAATCATCCCTTTGTCCAGCATATCTGTGCTGAATATGCTCCCCTATTTATTAGTTGC
Organism: Noctilio leporinus; assembly: GCA_004026585.1. Taxonomy (NCBI): domain Eukaryota; kingdom Metazoa; phylum Chordata; class Mammalia; order Chiroptera; family Noctilionidae; genus Noctilio; species Noctilio leporinus. The sequence continues at coordinate 127,554 of PVIW01001010.1, read as the reverse complement.
TTAGTAACTCCTGGGTTATCAGATCAACTGTCACAGAATCACGGTGCTTGTGTTCAAGTAACCCTTATGTTACTGGCCCCAAAGTGTAAGCGTAGTGATTGACGGATATGCTAGAGAGAAGCCATGACGTACTTTCTTTCAGTGAAAAGGTATGCATGTACATGAAAAAACATAGTGTCTGTATAGGGTTCAGTTTCTATTTGCAGTTTCGGGCATCCATTGGGGAATCTTGGAACGGATCCTCTATGGCTAAAGGGGGACTACTGTACTCTAACCAGTGTGCCATGATTTAATGAATTATTTTTTTCCATTTGGCACTGTTCTGGTCCTACGTGAGTGCTGGGCACTGTTTTCTAATCTTTCTCCATGGTTTTTTCCAGCCCAGAATAATTTTGTCACACGAAAGTGCCAACTAGTGCTTAGCCTAATGCTCCAGGGAGATTTTCTGCAGATCTCTGGAATTCTCTCTCTGTGCAGCTATTTCCTCTCTGATAATCTGTCCTGCAAAGTGGCTCTGCTTGGTTTCCCCAGACTCTCGCTGCATTTCTTCAGCTCAGACGGTCTGCTGGACCCCCCCTGGGTTCCCCCTCCTACACCAGGACCTGGAAGCCTCTTCCCGGCTGTGAACGAGAACAACTATAGGGCTCACCTCAGGGATCACTGTCCTTCATTGCCTGATGCCCTGTGTCTTCAAAACTGTCATTTCATTAATTTTTCCTATTTTATTTTTCCTTGGTTGTTTGAAGAGGGTGAGCACATCCAGCCCCCATTACTCTATCTTGGGTGGGAACAGAGGTTGGAAGGGAAGGCTTGACCACAGCCTTGTGGAGCCTTAACTGTGAGGATATGGCGAGGAGGAGAGGAGGAGGGTTTCAGCCGACAGGAACAGCCAGTACTGCGGCCCGTGCAAGCATACCTACGGGTGAGGAGCTGAAGGAGGCCAGTACAGCTGGGGCAGGTGCTGCTGGGGGAAAAGGGGGGAGAGGGGGGGATGGGGTGCCAGGTTGTGTAGGACTTTGCAAGCCACAGTAAGAAGGTTGGCTTTTATATCGAATGAATTGGGCTGTGGGAGGTTTTGGGGCAGAGGGACATCTTGTACTTACATTTCATAGGATCTCTGAATTGACCGAACTCACTGAAATGAGCAGGAGTGAACACTTGAGACAGCTGGGAACCAGTGTATAAACCTGGTGAGAGAGGATGGTGACTCAGACATGTTAGAGGACGTATTGCTGAGGGGGCTATTAACCAGGAGGGTGTCTGAGGGGGCCTGGGGGAGCTGTCAGTCTTCTATCTTGATCTGGGTGGAGGTTACATCATGTGCTCACTGTGTGCAGCTTCACTGAGCTGGACTTACACATCCATTTGTGTTCTTATCTACACGAATGTAAGGCCTCAATTAAAAAAAAATAAAATACAGCCTGGCTGGTGTGGCTCAGTGGATTGAGTGTTGACCTATGAACCAAAAGGTTGCTGTTCCATTCCTGGTCTGGGCACATGCCTGGGTTGCAGGCCAGGTCCCCAGTTGGGGGTGGGTGAGAGGCAACCAATCGATGTTTCTCTCATGCATGAATGTTTCTCTCCCTTCTTTCTCCCTTCCTTCCCCTCTCTGTAAAAATTAAAAACCAAAAAATAAAATAAAGAGATGAGGATGGCTTGGACCAGGCTGTTATCAGTAGAGGTGAGAAGTGGGTAGATTCTAGGCCTTTTTTATAGGTTTTATAGGTTTTATAGGTTTATATTTGAGGATATAACTAATGTTAGAAAGAAAAGGGTCCAGAATAATGTCATGGGAGGGCTTGAGAATCATTTTTTGCCTTGAGGAGTAGAGTTTGTGTGATTAATTCTGACCACTTTTGCCTCCACAAGGTTATAGAACCTCCTCGAGAGTGGAATCAATGGTGAAGAAATCAAAGCTAAGACTGAGGGAGAGACAGGGTCCTCACAATAACATGTCAGCACCTGGATCCAGCCATACCTGAAGGCAGTACGTTGTGCTTTCAGTGATATAAAGCAATAATTCCTTCCCCCTCCCCTTTCTTTCACTTGCAACTGAAAAGTCTCCAGTGAAACAACCTGCTCAATGCTTTCCTCTGTCTACATCATCCCTGGGACCCTCAATTGAAGCCGTATCCTGTCCTTATCATTTTTGTTTTAAAGATTTTATTTATTATTTTTCAGAGAGAGGGTAAGGAAGAGAGGGAGAGAGACATCAATGTATGGTTGCCTTTCACCTGCCTCCAGCCATGGACCTGGCTGGAGACCTGGCCTGCAACCTGGTTATGTGTCCTGGCTGGGAATCCAACCAGCAATATTTGAATTTGCAGGTTGGTGCCCTATCCACTGTGCCACCAGCCAGGGCCTGTCCTTATCATTTTAAACACCTGCCCTGAACTTTCCTCTGGACCCTTGCTCCTGCGAGTCCCTCTTTCCAGAATGCCCTTCTTTCTCTTGCCTTCTGCCTTTACATCAAAACTGTCCTGTCCAAATCCATTCTGACTCTACCAGTTGAAAGTTGGTGCTGGCAGGGCCCTTAGACACCAACCTTCTGCCTACACTCCCATTTTACAGATGGGAGTACTGAGGTCACTCTGTGAGACAGGGGCAGAGTTTTGGCTAGGACCCCAGTGTCCTGACTCTCCTCAGGGGGGGTTACACTTACATGATCTTCCCCATTCAGCTTTTTCTGTTCCCACCCTCTCCCAGGACTGAACAGAACTCTTCACAGCAATTTACATTCTTTGTCACACTGCTGGCCTTTGTACATGCTGGTTTCTCAATTTGGGATGCCTTAGTCCACCCTGTCCTCTGGAAAAGTTCCCACTTGACCTTAGAGACTTGACTTAAGGATCAGACTCCTGGAGCCTTCCCTTATCCCCAAGGTGGGGCAGGGGTTGTCCAGGTGCTTCCACAGCTGCCTCTGGTACCTCCGTGAACCCATCCATCCCTCTGCTTTGCTGGTGCCTGTTTCCTGTCTAACTCGCCTTTTGGGCATGGAAGCTGTTCTGGCAAGGGAGGGTCCCAGTCAGTGTTTGTTAATCACAGAGAGTGTTGGAGACAGCAGCTGGAGCTGCCCTTGGAAGTGGGAGAGCCTGTCTGCATGGCCTTCACCACCATCACCTCCACACCCTTCGGCGGTGTGGCCTGTCACAGAGTGAGTGCTCAATACCTATTGTTACTTCCATTTATTCTATCTAGCCTGACATTTCAGGGTTCCCTAAGGCAGGGCTAGACAGGGGATGAGGAGCTGGGCACCCATAAAGAACGGTGCTAAGGTGCTAAAGCATCACCCTACTGCCAGTTTAGAAAAGCAGAGACAGCTGTGTGACCCCAGCTAGGGTCCACCTATCCCTCAGCTTTATCTGTTGGGCTGTAGCATCAAGTGGGAGAAAGCCAAAATGGCACTGCTATGCTTCGGGCAGGGGTGGGCTGTGGCTGCTTTCGTGAGCTCTCAAAGGCCTCAGATCGTCCCCAGCCAGCTCTGTCCCTACCACGTGTCATTACCTCAAAACTGCCACTTGTCAGTTGGGTGGCTGAGGTGGGGAAGGAGAGCCAGGCCCAGATCCTGGCTGCTCTGCTCTCTTGCGATGTGACTTCAGGCAAACCTCTGGGCCTGCCTGTCACCTGTTTTCTCACTTGTCAGTGGTGAGGCTTTGAGCGCCTTGGGTGACAGAGTATGCTCCTGGTGGGGAGGGCCCTTGTTAGCCTGGGCTGGAACAGGGAGCTGTGGCCTGAACCGTTCTCCTGGACCTTTCCCCGGAGCAGGTGAGAAGCCGTCGGAAGCATCGAGGCCTCTCTCGGGGTCCTGAAGGTGGAGCACAGGCTGGCTGGTGGCGGTGGGGCTCATCGCAGGATGGAGACAGATTGGCAGACAAAGGGGAGGCGAGTGGGTGTGGCCTGGGTGACCCTGGCGAGGGAGGAGGTGGGGGAACAAATAGGGGGAGGGAAGAAGGCAGGGTTGTGTGCAGCCTCGAGAACCCAGGCGTGTGAAGGCTGCAGCTAGAGGTTGGAAGTGAACCCTTCCCCTGAATGGGGTGGGGAGGGAGGTTTATTAGGTCACCCCCACCCCCGGTGTTCTTTGAATAAATGAAGGAAGGACTTGAGGGGCTGGGAGTTGCTGAGACTGGGATAAACCATTCTCCCCTTCCCACAAAACACATCCCTGGCCACACTGCCATTCTGATAGCTCTCTTGTACAATAATAATTCTAAAAGCTGAGTGAGCTGGCTGGGCCTCAAGCCTAGGTCCAGGGTGACACCTGAGATCTCGCATGTCTTACAGGTTCCCAGGTGAGGCTGCTGGCTCTGGGGACACACTTTGAGAACCGCTGCTCTGTGCTCAGTCAGTGTGGGTCCCCCTCGGTGCAGAGATGGAGCCAAAAGAGTAAGATGCATGTTTCCAAAGGCAGGGAGAGCAGAGTTAGGCAGGGAGAGATTCAGACCACGTTGCAGGGCTGGCAACGGCACACCAGTGGGGAGCTCTGGAGAAGGATCGGCCTGTCACGGGAGCCCCACGTTGGGCAGAATGGCCCTGGTCCCCTTGCTGGCTCAGTCATGGTTGGATTGCCTTGGAAGAGCACTGGCTCTGCTCAGAGGCTGAGGTGGACCCCAAAGGTGCCACAGCTGGAGGCTGTCAGCTCACTACTCTCCTCTCACCTGAAGGACAAGCAAGTTGTTTCTCCAAAGGGAGACCAACTGCCCCCTCCCACGGCTGTCGGCTGTCCTAGTTGGCTGCTGTGCCTGGCTCTGGGAGGAGCCTTTATTTGACTGAATACAGTTTCAGACCCAGAGCAACCTGACAACTCCAACATAGTTGTCCCCATTTAATAGATGGGAAAACTGAGGTGCTGAGGGATTTAGCCATCTGCTCAGTATTGGAACCAGGATTTGAACCTTTCTTGTGCCATGGTGCTCACTCCTCTCAGCTCCCCTGGGAGGTAAGCTGCATTAGTCCCTTTTATGGCTGGGGACTCTGAGGTGGGGAGAGGCCAATGACTTGCTTGACCTTGTGCATGAAGTAAGGCGAGGCTCAGATTTGAACTCTGCTCTGACCCATCTCTTCTAATTTCCAGGTACCATCTCTTAAATACTTGTGGAGGGTGTAATAGCAGAATCTTGGGGCTGGAAGAGGTCTCCTTGGATCTTGACCATTGGGGACACTGAGGTCCAGGGAGGTAATCAGCCATGCCTGAGGGCCTCTCTGTGTCCTGTCCAGAAGGGTCTCCCTGTTGTGTGGGGGTGTTGTTACCCACCCTCATTCATCATCTGGCACACAGCGATGGGCCCCTGTGAGTCAGCCCTCCAGCCCAGGACACTTGTGGTGCACTGGGGAGGCAGACTAGGGTACAGGCTGACCTGTGGCTGGTGAGTAGGCAAGTTCAAGAGGAAGAGGGTGAGGACCCATTTGGTTGTGTCCAGGCGGACTTCTCCTGGGAGCCCTGCCTGCAGCTGAAGCTGGTACTGGCTCCGCCTCTTCCAGAACAAAGGCTGGAGAGGGTGGGGGTTGAGAAGGGAGCCTCCGAGCCGGCTGCAGTGGGACCCTGCCCCAGCTTCCCAGCCATGTGACCTGGGGGCTTCCTTCACCTCTCTGACCTGGGCCCCTTCAACCGTGAGTTGGAGAAAAGTGCCCCAGAGGGGTGACAGTGGAATGGAAACCAGCCCTCTAGGCAAAGCACACAGCAGGGGCTTCTCACTTGACAGGGCCTCCTGGTCTTTGGCCTTGACCTTCCTTCCCTCTCTGGCTCTGGGCAGCTGCCGGCCCATCAGCCCCTTTCAGGGAAGTCCCTGTTTGCCGACAGCCAGCCTCTCCTGGTGTGACATCAGGGCCCCGCCAGGAGCCCGGTGTGAGTCCGGGAACATCACAGTATAGGTGGTGGGTATTAGACAGAGGGCAGTCTTCCTCCCCCTGACCCCCTCCATGGGCCCCCTTCACTCCCGAACGTTCACTCCTACCTCCTCAACTTTGTCCTCCTTCTCTTTCACCTCCTCTTCCATTTTTCCCTTTCTTCCCCTTTCCCCGTTTTTCCCCTTTCTCCTCCTCGCCACCTGTTTTTGTTTTTGTTTTTTTTTGGTATGGTCTTTTTTTTCTCCCTCCCTGCTCCTTTCCTTCCTTTTCATCTCCATAATGATTAACAACATGGACTCTGGCTCCCTTGGGTTCGAATCTCTGCTATGCCACATACTGGCTGTGTGACCTCGGGCAAGTTACTTAATCTCGCTGTGTCTTGGTTTCTGAAGCTGTAAAACGGAATGCTAACAGTATCTCTCCTAGAGGTTGTTAGGAGGAATAGCTTAGGCAAGGGTGCAGCTGCCGTGGGTGGCTAGGGGAGTCTTAGCTGTTCACCATTAATGTTCTTCCCTCCCTTCCTCTTCTCACTGTGTGGTCTCCCTCCCTCCCTCCCTCACTCTCTCAAGGCCCTGTGTTCCTGCTCTTACTCCTCCCCGCCAGGCATCTTGGGCCTGTCCACTACCCTGTTCTCCCCGCTGCCCCCTCCTTTCACTGCTCACAGAGCAGGGGAGCCCAGGCTTGAGGCCAGGCTACCCCATGAGCAGTTGCAGAGCCAGGTGGTTGGAGCTCTTCCCTGGGCCCCACCCATAACGAGTGCCTTTGTGCCACTGGGTGACAGCCTCTCTTGGCGCCTCATTTGGCAGAACAGTGCATCTGGCCCGGGTACAGCTGAAGTGCTCAGGCTGGGAGGCAGTGGCCTCGGAAAGCAGGGTGCTCTGGTGTGCCCTTGTCATCCACCTGCATGACCCTGGGTGAGGGGTGTTCTCAGCCCCCAGCTGGACTGCCAGTTCCACAGGGACCCCTGTGCCCAGCATGGTGCCCGACACACAGAAGGAGTTCACTCCCTGGATGGTCAGGGAGAGTGACGTCCGCAAAGGCTTCCTGAGTCCTTGCTTTGTGCCAGTCACTGCTCTGTGCAAATTCTTTCCATCTTCACAGCAACTGTGCGCTGTGGGGACTGTACCTGCTCCCACTTTAGAGATGAGCCAATGTAGCCACAGAAGAGTGTAGGAAATTGCCCAAGGTTAAATGAGTGAATGAAATGATGGCCTTAGCGGGTGGGAACTAAGACAAGCCGCTGGCCCACAGCTCCACAGGTAGTAAGGAGGAAAAGATCAGGCTTTGGGAGCTCAGGACTTGGGGTCCATTCCTCCCCTACCCTGAGCATTCTGCTGCTGAACCACAAGTAACAAGATGCTCCACTACTGAAACTGCCTTTTCAACCATGATTACACTTCATCTCCACACGTTCCTGGGAGGCAGCTATTACCACTCCCACTTACAGCCGAAGACCCTGAGGCTGGAAGAGGGAAGGGAGCCACAGAGAGACGTGAGCAGAGGGACCCTTGCAAAACTGGAAAACTGTAAACAAAAATCTCACCTTATGGTACTACTGTGCCATTTGATTTAAGAGATGAGACTGAGTGGGCCTGGTACACAGTTGGTGCTTAATAAAGTCAGGTGACTCAGGCAGGCTGATCAGACAGTGCCTTGAGATGGCATTGAAAGGACACACAAAACTTCCTTTTGTCTTGTCTTGTTTTCGAGTTTTGGATATTTTCATCTTTACAGCCGCTGCTGCTGTTGTTACTGTTATTAATAATAGTAACAACCTCACAGCTGGTGAGTCAGAGAAGGGAACTCACACCCAGAACTGTCTTCACTCCAGAGCCCACCCCCTAAGCCTCTTCCGTGTGAAGCTGTGTGTGGCCCATGCCAGGCACAGAGCGAGCCTTCAAGAGACATTAACTCGGTCAAAGTCTTTTCAGAAAGTTGAAAACATGAATCTCGTACAAATATACAGTGAGCACGTGTCAAAGGTTTAACACCTTAAAGAAGGAACCAGCAGAATCGGAAGGAAAGCTGGTTCAATGGAGGTTGAGAGGGCAAAATTAGGTACAAATCTGGTTAGCGTCCTACAGGACAGCAGCACCACAAGCTGTAGCATTATTTTTATGATAGGAAATAAATCATTTGCAACTGTGCCTCTTTGACAAGTTAACACGGAACTTCACTGGGTTGAGACTCTGATCAATAATAAATGGCCAAAGAAAGGTACATCGGCTAGAGAACCAGGTGACTTGGGCAGGCTAATCAGACAGTGCCTTCAAGTGACATTGAAAGGACACACAGACTTCCTTTTGTCTTATTTCCAAGTTTTGGATATTTTTATCTTTACAATTGCTGCTGCTGTTGGTATTAATATTATTATTAATAATCCAGGCTGCACCCTACCCCTACTTACATGGGACATAAGGGCAGAGCCTTTGCCCACATATAATCTAAGTGCAGACACACACAAGCCAGACAGTGGATCACACCCAGGCTGAAGAAGGGTCGGGGTGGAAGCCAACAGAAGGACCCTATGGTGGAGCTGTTTTTATAAACACCCATGCAGTCAACAGATCTCTGCTACATTCCTTGTCAAAGAAAATAAAGGGACTCATAGATAATAGGTAGCAGTGATTCCATTTAGGGTAACACGTGTGTATGTGCAGATAACTTATGAGCATGCACCTAGAGAAATCTCTTTGGAGAAATAGCCCAAACTGACAGTGGTATGTTGTGTGTGTGTGTGTGTGCGTGTGCGTGCGCGGGTGTGTGTGTTGGTGGTGGTGGTAGTGGGGGAGGATAAAGGATTACAGGAGTAATCCTGTAAAACTGATGGCATTGCTTAAATTGGGTACCTCCAACTTGGCTTCCTTGTGTTCCTGTATCCTCTTTAAAATATGTCCCTATATGTACAGATATACGATAGATGATTTCCGGAAGGTTTTCTTGGGGAACTAGGAATGGGGGTTGGGTTTTATCACCGTTTCCTTTCTGTACTCTTTGGCTTCTCAACAATTGTTACCGTTTCTGTTATGAAGGCGCCTCCATCCGCCTCTCTGGGGACAGACCCCAGGCTTGCTCGCGGGATCCCAGGCGTCTGTTCCCCTGGGGTCCCCCCGAGCGAAGGGAGGGGAGAGGTGCGGGTTTCGCAGGAAGCTCGGCGGGCCCTCTCGGGCTGGGCCGGGTCCGCAGCTGACCGTGCGGGTGAGGATCCGGAGCAGATGGACGAGGCGCCGGTCGGCTCGGGGTCCCCCGGTCCCGTCCAGGTGGCTGGAGCCGATTTCGGGCCAGCTGCGGGGGCCGGCAGCCCGGATGGGGAGGGGACCCCGTTTTCCATGACAATGCCGAGGCGGCTGGTACAAAGGCGCCGCAATCAGCGTTTTATTGGTTCGAGTTAATTATCTGCGGCGGGGAAGGGGCGGGAGGGGCTGGGCATTTCCCTTGTGGGGCGGTGGGCCGGGGGGTGGGGGGGGGGCGGGACACGCGAGGAGGAGGGGGCGGTGGGAGAGCGGCTCTCCCCAGCCTTGCTTGCCCCGGGCTCCGTGGCAAAGCGCCATCGCCCCCTGGTGGGTACCTCATTCATTCATTCACTGGTTCATTCATTCATTCCTCCATTCGCTCACTCAGCCATTCAAGATTGCTGTGCGAGGCACTGCGCGAGGTAGTCAGTGTGAGAGCTGAGAACAGGACCTGGCAAGTGGGTCACGTTTTAAAATGCCGCGTCCTGGTTCCCATCCTCACCAGAGAAAGGCCCTCAGTCTAGTGCTGCAGGCCGACTTATGAACAATTAAAACACAACCTGGCAAACGCTGGAGTAAGGGCCGCCACAGGGCATGGGGAGAGGACCTTCGGGAGAGCAGGGAGCCTGGGAGGGCTTCCAAGGGGGGGCCCAGTCCCGAGATAAGACCTGAGAGGCAGGTGGAAATTAGCCGGGGGCGTAGGAGAGTCAGACCTTTCCAGAAAAGGGCTAAGCAGGGGCAAAGGGGTTTCAGGAAGAGCGGGCGAGGTGCACTCCGGGAAGAGCAGTATCGCCTTGTTGGGAGGGGCGAGAAACTTCCTCTGTAAGGGATCGGAGGTGAGCAGCCTGGTGGAACAGTGGGCTGGGCCAGATGAAGGTGTGGGCTGTGGGTAAGGTAGGGTGGGAACACCCTTCAGATTATTTCCAGTTTAACAACCTCTTTAGGGATGGAAAGAACTTGGCTTCCCCCTCCTCCACCGAAATTGCTCCCATGTGGGTCCGGGTCTTACAATTCTTCCCCCTTGACCACTGACCTTTCCTCTCCCTCTCTTCCTTGAATTAGCCCGGCAATCTACCTGCACTTCACCTGACCCCCTTTTTCTATAAGCAAAGCTATGTGGCAATACTTTTCAAAATTACATTAGCCCTGGCTGGTGGCACAGTGGATAAGGCACTGGCCTCCAAACCCAAAGGTCACTGGTTTGATTCCCAGTTAGGGCACATAACCAGGTTGCAAGCCAGGTCCCCAGCTGGAGGCAGGTGAAAGGCAACCATACATTGATGTCTCTCTCCCTCTCTGCCTCTCTCCCTTCCCCTCTCTGAAAAGTAATAAATAAAATATTTTTAAAAAGTTACAAATGCACAGGATCTATAACCCAGTGGCTGCATGGGAAAGAAAACACACAGTAGTAAGTGGTGTAAACAGAGACATTTCTCAGGTAAATAAAGTCTGAAGGCAGGCAGGCTTGGGCTGGCATGGTGTTCCATAGTTCAGGAAACTAGACTCCTTCTATTTTACTACTTCACCAGCCTCAGTATATGTCTTCTACTTATGGCTCAATGTAACTGCTGAAACACCAGCCATTACATGTACATCCCAGATGGAGAGCCTTTCAGTCATTAGAAAGGAGAAAGGAGTCAAGAAGAGAGGAAATTACCTTTAAAGACCCTTTCTGGAAGTCACATATAATCCTATATTTATATTCTGTTGACCAGAATTGCTGGCCATATTAAGCTACAAGAAAGTCTGAGAAATATGATGTATGTTCTAGGCTTCAAATTTCCATATGAAAGTTGGAGTTCTATTTCAAAGGAAAAAGTGGAGCTTGGATATTGGAGGACAACGATCAGTCTCTCACCCTCAGGAGTTCCACTTCTAGTAGTGTTTCTTATAGGTACACTCACCCATCTCACGCGTGACATGTTGACAGGGTTATTCGCTGTAGCATTGTGACAGCAAAACTCTGGAAATAACTTCAGTAGAGGACTAGTTGGGCAAATGATGGGCCATCTATACAATGGAGCACGACATAGCCATAAACACAAACAAGGAAGCTCACTATGCACAGATAAGAAATGGTATTTTAGATATTCCACTTCGGAAAACAGTTTGTCATCTTCTTATAAAATTAACCACATACCTACCCTGTGACCCAGCAATGTCACTTCTAGGATTTTGCACAAAGTAAAAAAAAAATATGCACCCCCCCAGGCCTTGACACAAATATTCATAAGAGTTTAATTTGTAATAGATAACGCGAAGCAGCGAGTATCCATCACTGGTGAATGGATAACAAATGGGTGTGTTCACATCATGAAGTACTACACTGCAATATCAATGAGCAAACTAGTGATACATACAACAACATGGAAGGATCTCAAAAATATGGGCTGGACACAAAATCTAACTGTAATGATGTCATTGATACAAACTTCTAGGGCAAATGAAACTGATCAATCGATGGTGCTAGAAACCAGATCAGTGGCTTCCTCTGGGGTGGGGGGATCATTGGGAAGGGGCATGAAAAAACTCCTTTGGGTGCTGGAAATGTTTTGTTTCATGATTGGGTGTTGACAGATGCATTTTACTGTATGCAAATTATACCTCACTTAAAAAGCAAGGTGCAGAACAGAGTGTAAATTAATGCTGTCTTTTGTGTTTAAAAAGAAAATAAATTTGCTCATATCTTCCTAGACTCTCGGAAGAGGCTGGTAACAGTGGTTGCCTGCTGGTTGGGTGACTGGGGACTGGGGAAGAGGGAATCTTTTTTGCCATATTTTTTTACACCTGTTGACTCTTAAAGAAATAGGTGAATGTACTACCTAAATAAAAACTTAAAATGAAGGGATCAGTTACATGCAAACTCAAATCAACACACTCCTGCTTTCAAGTTTGTTAATGGTTCACCATCACCATCCGGGCAAAGGCTCAAACTCTGAGCTGCTCCTGCCTTATGTGGCTTCTTCCAGGCAGCATCCTCCCTGGTTACTTGTCACCTACTTGCAGAGACAGCTCAGTACCCAGGCTCTCCTTGACCTGTGGTGACTGCATGACTATGCTGTTCCTTCAGCCACTCCTTTCCCGTGAGGCCTAGCTGCTTGGTGAAGCTCTCACCAGTCCCAAGTCTGAGTGGGTTCCTTCCACTTTCGTGGTGTCCCTGCCAGGAGCCCTCTCCTCTTCCTCATCTGTCCAGACCCCCATGGTTACTGATGCTCCTGTGAGCTGGACTCCAGGGTCCCTGGAGATGGGTGGGAGCCATCCTCAGGGATGAACCTGCTTCCATGTCTGTTCCTGGCTGTGCACTCTTAGAACATACAGAAAAACACAGTTCTGGGACTGTGTGGTAGTTCAAGTCCCAGCCCCTGGTGAACGTGACCTGCTTTGGAAATAGTCTTTGCAGATGTAATCCGGTGTGAAGGGAAATTTGGGTACAATCACAAGAAGGATGAGTGCTCTGCAACAACAGAGCTGGACGGGAGCGACGCACCTACAAGCCAACGAGCACCAAGGATTGCAGGCAACCCCTAAGAGCTAGGGAGAAGCAAGGAGGTGTCCTTTCCCTCGGCCTTTAAAGAGACCATGGCCTTGTTGACATCCTGGTATTGGACTTCTAGTCTCCAGACTGTGAGACAAATTTCTGTTGCCTCAAATCGCCCAGTTTGTGGTCATTTGTTGCTTCAGCCCTAGGAAACTAATAACACACACTAAACCAGTTAACACCTAAGACAGTTCTAGATAGTGACAAATGCTTTGAAAACATAAAACAAGGCATGAAAATAGGGCATGCGATAGAGAGTGACTGGGAACATCTTCACATTAGCCAGGGTGGTCAGGGAAGGCCTCTTGGCGGAGGTGATATTTCAGTGGAGACCTGCTGAATGAGGAGCTTGCCACTTGAGGATCGGAGGTGCTGAGGGCAGGGGGACAGATGGGCTTGTCAGATTTGAAAGCTACTGGATGCGGCTCTGACAATGGAGGACACCTTGCTGGCATCTTTGGGGAAGTCACCAGGGGTGAACAAGGAAGGCAAGGTTCTTCTCTCTCTCCCTCTGTAAGGTCTCAGAACCTGCTGCATGGCTGATGCTGGCCGTCCCTCAGCCTAGGCCGGCTGGCAGCTGATGGCAGAGGCCAGCTTCCCAGCTGACACTCAAGCTGTAATTGTGATTAACAGCCAGGTCCTCTTCCCAGCTCGGGCCTGGGCCTGAGTCCGTGGGTGTGACAGCTGCGGAGTGAAGCAACAAGGCCAGGAAGGGGTTAATGGGCTGCCCCTCCATCTGAGCCCTTCAGACAATGAGAGGAGGTGGGGAGGCCTCTGGTGGGGGTGTGTGGCATCAGCTGGGGTGAGTGAATGGAGGGGACAGAGGCCTGGTCCCCAGAGACTGGGCGAGAGTGCTCCAGGGGAGAGGGGTCAGAACCCTCCCCCACTGCTATTATTTCCGTCCATCCCCAACAGCTCCGCCCCTCCCCTGCCCAGCCAGGGCATCCCAGACAACTGCCCTCTTGGCTCCAAAGTGGCTAGCATCTTCAGCCTCAGGAATTCTGGAGCCAAGTCTGCACGCCAAGGAACTGCGGAATCGTGAAATGTCATGGCTGTGGGGAAGCTCATCTATTCCTGTCAGTTTCAAACTTTTTTGCTTAATTATTAGCAGTGGAAACCAGAAGCCCCACCCCCACCTCATTTTCTCCGCAAGTAATAAACAGTGTGTTGATTACATCGAGCACAGGCTGGGAGCCAGTTTGCCTCATTTATCCCCCGTTCTGCCCCTGAAAGCTGGGGCACCTTGGGGAACTCATAGTAAATGTATACCCTATGTAATCACTCTCACAGTTGATATGTAGAATATTTCCAGTGCCCCCAAAAGTCCCCCCATGCCCCTTTGTAGTCAGTATCCTTCCCCTTAACCTCTGGTGGAGTGTACTGAATAATGGTCCCCTAAAGATGTCAAGTTCTAATCCCTGAATTTTGCAAATGTTATTTTCTTTGTATACAGGATTTTTGCAGCTGTGATTAAATTAAGGATCTTGAGATGCAGATTGCTGGGTTATCCAGGTGCACCCTGAATGCCATCACAAGCGTCCTCAGAAGAGAGAGGCAGATACGCGGAGGAGGAGGTAATGCTACCATGGGGCAGAGATTGAAGGGATGTGACCACAAGCCAAGGAATGCCTGGATCACCAGAAACTGGAAGGGGCAAGCAAGAGCCTTTGGAGGGAGTGTGGCCCTGATGACACCTTCATTTCATACTTCTGGTCTGAATACAGTTCTGTTGTTTTAAGCCACGGAGCTTGTAGCACTTTGCCATAGTAGCTCTAGGGAGTGAATACACCAGTAGCCATGATCTGCTGTCTGTCTGCATAGTTTTGCCTGTGTGAGAATGTTAGGTAAATGGAATCCTACACTGTGTAGCCTTTTGAGTATGGCTTCTTTCACTCAGCACAACACATCTGAAGTTCATCTATGTTGTTCTGTTGATCAGAAGTCTGCTCTTTTTTATTGCTGAGTAGTATTTCATTGTTTAGCTTATTTATCAGTTGAAAGCGATTTGGGTCATTTCCAATTTTTGGCAATTATAAATAATGTTGCCATGACATGTTCATACAGGTCTTTGTGTGAACATAGTTGTAATTTTTCAGGGTTAGATACCTAGGAGTGCAATTACTGGGTCATACTGTGTTTTTATAATGATATATGAAACTGACAACCTGTTTTCCAATGTGAATGTCCCATTTTGTATTCCCACCTGCACTCAGTACTGTCAGTTTTTAAAAAGTTAGTCTTTTTTTTTAAAAAAAGATTTATTTTTTAGAGAGAGGGGAAAGGAGGGAAAAGGAGAGGGAGAGAAACATCAATGGGGAGAGAAACATTGGTGGGTTGCCTTTCGAACCCTCCTAACTGGGGACCTGGCCTGCAACCCAGGCGTGTGCCCTGACTGAGAATCAAACCGGTGACCTTTCGGTTTGCCGGCTGGTATTCAATTCACTGAGCCACACCAGGCAGGGTTAATTTAGCCTTTTTAATAAGTATGTGATGATCATAGGGTCATGGGGTTTTGTTGGGAAGATTAAATAAATACATTGCCGAGAGTAATTAGCATGTGATCCTTGCCTTGGAAATGTTAGCTCCCCCTTTTGTTATCACTGGAGGAGGCCAAGACAGAACCGGCAGTGGAAAACTCATATTTCAGGTGGGTGGGGTGGGCTAGGCAGGGGCCTTTGGGAGCTTGCAAGCACATGCACTTTTGAAGGTCATGGTGCCTGGGAAATAGAACACGAAATGGAAATTTGGGTGCAGGTAGTTGCCAGAGAATGTTCCTAAGAGCTGGGGGAGTGAGGAGAACAGGGCCAGACAGTTCAAATAGTGGCAACAGAGGCCTCAGGCAGTCCCATCAGGAGCTCTGGAGCTGGGACAGCCTTCAGAGATGTCACAAGCTAAGAGAGACAGGTCAGGCCTCTGTACTGCTCGTTGACCTGTCTTTGGAATCACTGCCTTGGGAGAGATGTTGTTTTGGTTAAAGCAGCCCCTCACTTGGGCCATCAGCAGCCAATGCTGAAGGCACATGGATGTGGGGGCCCTGATCCAGGTGACATCCACCAAGGGAGAAAGCAGACCCAAGTCAGAACTTTCATTGTTTAAAAATAACTATAAGTCCTGGCTGGTGGATCAGTGGATAGGCACTGGCCTGCGAACCCAAAGGTCGCTGGTTTGATTCCCCAGCCAGGGCACGTAATGAGGTTGCAAGCCAGGTCTCCAGCCAGGTCTGTAGCTGGAGGCAGGTGAAAGGCAACCATATGCTGATGTTTCTCTCCCTTTCTTCCTCCCTTCCTGCCCTTTTCTCTAAAAATAATAAATAAAATCTTAAAAAAAAAAAAGAACTACTATGAATCTTCATTTTGATGTTATCTGCCAATTTTTAAAAAAGTTGGGCACTGCCCTGACTGGTGTGGCTCAGTTCACTGGACATTGTCCCACAAAGCAAAAGGTCTTCAGCTGAATCCCTAGACAGGGCACGTGCCTGTGTTGCAGGTTTGATCCCGGTCGAGGGGCGTACAAGAGGCAACCTATCGATGATTCTCATCCTCTCTTTCTCCCTCCTTTCCCCTCTCTCTAAAAATTATAAGATATTTAAGAAAATGAAATACTAGGAACTCTTTTAGACTTCTAGAACATGTTGTGAGGAGCTGATACGTCAAGGCCAAGGGCTGGGTGGGACCTGGGGCTGTCTGTGGATGGTCCTGATATAAAAGCCTCTCTGTCACCATCTGGCATCGTGTTAGTGTCTGACTATGGAGTAAGCTCCGTAGTCAGGATCCTTTGGGCTTTGCTCCCTTTGGCACCCCCAGAACATAGGGCAGGGCTTGGATGGACTGACGGTGAGTGAAAGAAGGCAGAATAACACAAACCAAACTACTCAATGAACAAATGGGCAAAGGACTTGAATAGACGTTTCTCCAAAGAAGATGTACGAATGGTCAGTAAGCACATGAAAGATGCTCAGTACTACTAACCATTAGGGAAATGTAAATAAAAATCACATTCAATAAGATACCACTTCACACTCATTAGGATGGTTATTATTTTTATTTTAATTTTTAAAAAGATTGTATTCATTATTTTTAGAGAGAAGGGCAGGTATGGAGGAAGAAAGGTAGAGAAGCATTATTGTATGGTTGCCTTTCATCTGCCTCCAGCTACAGACCTGGCTGGAGACCTGGTTTGCAACCTGGTTATGTGCCCTGACTGGGAATCGAACCAGTGACCTTTGGGTTCGCAGGTCAGCACCTTATCCACTAAGCCACTAGCCAGGGCTTTATTTTTCAAAAAACACATAAAACATTGTGTTGACAAGGATGTGGAGAAACTGGAACCCTTGTGCGCTGCTGGTGGAAATATAAAATGGTGCAGCTGTTGTGGAAAATAGTATAGTGGTCCCTCACAAATGAAACATAAAGTTACCATATGACTCAGCAATTCCCTTTCTGGGTATATAACTAAAACAACTGAAAGTGGGCTCTCAAACAGGTATTTGTACATCCATGTTCACAATAGTCAAAAGGCGGAATCAGCTCAACTGCTCATCAGCAGATGAATGGATAAACAAAAGGTGGTATATACATAAAATGGAATGTTATTCCACCTTAGAAAGGAATTTCTGAAACATAGGTGCTTCATAGATGCTACAACATTGATGAACATCGAAGACATTATGCTAAAGGAAAATAAGTCTCATAAAAGGACAAATATTGTATGATTTTATTTATGTGAAGTTCCTGTAGTAATCAAATTCATAGGAACAGAAAGTAGAATGGTAGTTTCCAGGAGCTCAGGGGAAGGGGAAATGGGTATTATTGTCTAATGGGCACAGAATTTCAGTTTTGCAGAATGGAGAAGTTCTGGAGATGACTGGTGGTCACAACAATGTCAATGCACTTAAAGCCATAGAACTCGATAGTGAGAAACAGTTAAAATGGTAACTTTTATGTTATGTGTATTCTATCACAATGAAAAAAATAAGACAAAAACAAAAAATGGAGAAAAAAATGCTCCCTATATGGGGCCTGCAAGATGGCCCCAGTGATCTGTGCCTCCTGCCATCCATGCCTTCTGTCACTGAATAGGGCTTCCTTGTGGAACCAACAAGATAGTGCAGAACTGAGACAATGTGAGTTTATGAGGCTGGTTCACAAGAGGCACCACAGCTTCAGCCTTGTCCATTCTCGGGGGTAGGCAGCCACCAGGTCATGAGGACACTCAAAGTAGCCCATAGAGAGGAAATGAGGCTCTTGAATAATGACCAGCACATGAGTGAGTCATCCTGGAAGTGAGCCATCCAGGTAGGAGCTCACAAGAATTCAAGGCTGAGCCACCCAGCTAAGCCACTCCTGAATTACTGACCCATGGAAATGGTTTGAGACATAAATGCTGCTGTCCTCTTAAGCCACTGTTTTGAGTTCATTTGTTATGTAGCACTTGATAATTAATAATCTTATTACAGAATTACGTACTAATTGGTGACTCAGTATCCACAGACTGGTTCCAAAATCCACAGTTGCTCATGTCTCTCATGTAAAATGATGTAGAACAGTGCACACAGTTAGCCCTCTGCATTCTCAGATTCCCAACCATGGATCAAAAAACAAAACAAAACAAAACAAAAAAAAACTGCAGATACAAGAGCCCTGGCTGGTGGCATAGGGTATAAGGTGCCAGCTTGCGAACCCAAAGGTCACTGGTTCGATTCCCAGCCAGGGCACATAACCAGGTTGCAAGCCAGGTCTCCAGCCAGGTCCTTAGCTGGCAACCATACATTGATGTTTCTGTCCCTCTCTGCCTCTCTCCCTTCTCCTCTCTCTAAAAACAATAAATAAAATCTTAAAAAAATAAAAACAACTGCAGATACAGAGGGAAAACTGTATTTCTTGGAAAATTCTGTGCATAAGTGGATCTGCACAGTTCAAACTTGTGTTGTGTTAGGGTGAATTGTATATTTTATTACATACAGCAATTTCTCTCACATGCACACATCCAATTCATCATATTCTTTTAGCTTATCTGGCCACTGGGTGGGGTGGTGGTGCTGATTCAGGGAGGCTGTAAGGGGGAGGCTCCCTTGGGGAAACTGGAGTGCTGTTCAGTAGGATACTTCTTGAAGGGAGGTCCCCTGCCCAGAAGAATGGCTCCTGAGGTGGCCAGACAGAAGGTGGTGTCAGGCCCGGTGAGAAGTGTGTTTGTGACTATTCACTTCATAGCACTCAGGGGACTTCACACTGCAAAGTTTGGAGCTGCCCTGGTGCGGCATGTGAGTGTGAGAGTGGGTGTTCCCATGCAGACCCCTCTGTTTCCAGCAGGCCCCCAGCAGGCTGATGAGTGGTGGTTTAGAGCAGAGACTCTGGAGTTAAAATTCCATCGTCTGTGTAGCCTTGGGCAAGTTGCCTAATCTCACACTTCCATTTCCTCTTCTGTAACATGAGGCTAAAAATATTAATACCTATCTCATAGGGCTGTTCTGACGATTTGAAGAGCTAATATGTGCAGAAGGCCAGGGGACAACACTAGCACATACAGGAATTACATAAGGGTTGGCTTGTTGATGTTAGATGGCATAGACCAAATCCAAGCTCTGCCATGGTTTGGGCCACTTTGCCTCTTTGGGCTCAGTGTTCTCACCTGTAAAATGGGATCTTATTGGCACTACCCATAGAGCAAGTATAAGGATTGGAGGAGATTGCCTATGGGAAGGGCTCGTGCAGGTTCAAGGTTGGTCCTTGGTTATGTGAGCCTCCGGGTGTGTCTACATATGTAGGCATGGGAGGCTCTCTTATGGCCTGATTTTCACATTCCCTCTGAATGCTGCCCCTCTTCCTCTGCTGGATCCCAGCGGATCAACCTTCCAGGCTTACCTCTTTCCTGGCCCCCTTTTCCTGCTTCTTGGGTCGCAGCGCCACCTGCTGGCCTAAAGCTGTATCCAGCGGCCCTTGCATAACAAGGTTAGAATGGAAGGGAATCTACACTTGAGACACGATATATATTTTATGGAGACTGAGTTCCAGGGCAGGGGTGGCGGTGGAGTAGGGGAGTGGAGTCACACAGAGCCTACTGAGAGCTAGGGTTTGAATCCATATTCCATTTCTCCCCACTCCAGACACCATTCTAGGGTGAGTTCAAGTTCTGGGTTGAACCTGCTGTCCCCTTGACTCAGCAAGGAGCCAGGAGCAGAGATCAGGGGTCCTTGAGAGAATGTCAGGATTTCTCCCCAGGGCCCAGATTGCAGAGGAAATAGCGCTGGACCAGAAATCCCCAGCCTGGGGTCTCCCTCTGGCTCACCCAACCACCAGCTGAACAACTTTTGGAAAGTACCTATTTATTCTAGCATTTATCACTTTGAAATATAAACATTGTGGGGAGAGCATTTAATGTGGGCATTGGGCTCGAATGTGAGGAGAAAATTATAAAAGTAAAAAAGTTTAAAAAATACTCCCCCAAATCTTTTCACTGGCCCATAAAGTATGGTAGGGACAGTTTTCAGAACATTGTCCTTTGCAGCAATAAATACATTAACATAAAGAGAGACGGTACGTGGTAGCAATTGTGTTGATTTGCCAACTATAATTTTAGGTTCAGCCCTCACTCCGATGTGCGGTGTTGTGAATGGCGGGTCTCATGCCCCCCTACTCCCTGCATCCTGCGCACAGTAGGCTCATGTCCAGGTGGAGCCAGCTACACGCCCACACTGTGTATCGTTCCCTCTTCGCTCTCTCTGGGCACATGCAGTTGCATTTCCGAAGTTACATAATAAAAACAGCCACTATTCTTGGAGTATTTATTATGCACCAGGCACTGTTCTGAGTCTTCTTCTTGTAGTCATTTGTATCATTTTCCTAAGAGTGCCCACGAGGTACCCACTATTATCACAGTTGTGGGAACTGAGGTACTGAGAGGTTAAGCAACTAACCCAAGGTCACACAGCCAGTGAATGGCGGAGCCTGGGCTTGACACTGGGGAGGCCAGAAGCCACCCTTAACCATAATGCTACCCACTTGAATGGAGGCCCCATGGGAGCCATTTGTATGTGTCTGTGTATTTGTTGTCCTCCCCAAAGCTCCTAGACAGGCCAGAGCCTGGCCTGGGTCATCTCTGCAGTCCACATGTTGGTCCTTTCCATCCAGGACCCACCCTGGGTGTGTGCTCAGTGATTGTGTGTTGAAAAATGCATAAGGCTTTCTGAGCCCCAGCTCCTGCAGCCAAAATACGGGAACCAGAGCTTCAGACTGCCCTGGTGAGCTATTGGCTGGGAAGCTCTCCTTAAAGACCTTTGTTTTCCCTTGCGCACCTCCTCCGGTTCACCTTTCCTTGGCTTTCTGTCCACCGAGTTAGTGATCTGCCGCCAGCTCAGGAGAGCTGATTGTGCCCATCTTTTCCAGCTTTGCTTTCCGTACCATAACATTGGTAGCCTGCAATCAACAGCAGTGAGAGTATTTACACCATGGAAATTGGGAATGGAAACAGGGATCCCCAACCCCCGCCCCCTTTGGAGGTGTTAAACGTTTACCACTGCCAGGAAAAAATGGGTCCTCTCACGCAGCGGGTCCCCAACCTTTTTGGCACCAGGGACCAGTTTTTCCACGGACAGGGTGGGGGAGTAGCGGGGAGACCCGAAGTGTAGCTTGAGCCGTGATAGGGTATAAGGGGAGGTGGAGCTCAGGTGAGCATCGTTTGCTGGTGGCTACTCACCTCCTGTTGTGGGCTAGGTGGGTGTGTGGTGGGTGTGTGTGGGGCGAGGACAGGAGATGAAGTTCAGGCGGGCTGCCTCTCCGCAGGGTTTCCAACCTTCCAAGGCCCCGGGGTGGGGAAGGATGGGGGTGGTGCTTGGGGACTCCAGCTCTAACGATCATCTTCAAGCAGCACTACAGTGGAGTGATCATGCCTATTGGCTCTGGAGTCAGACTTCCTGAATTCAAACTCCAGCTCTATCACTTACTGGCTGTGTGACCTGGTTCAGTTACTTAACCTCTCTGAGCCTCATTAGTCTCATTCATAAGATGATTACCACCTGAAACCTGTATAATTTTGTTAAGCAGTGTCACCCTAATAAATTCAGATAAAAGGGAAAAAAAAGATGATCACCTGTTTCATTAGGGATTCAATGGGATCATTTATATAAATGCTCTTTGAATACTTATTATACATCAGGCTAGAACAGAGGGGGGTTTCTTGTTTCCACACGCTAGGAAAGGGGGTGAGGAGAACGCGACCTGCAATGTCAGTGAGGAACCTCAACAAGAACAATGTGTGAGTCAAGGCCAAGGCCCCAACGAAGGGTGTCTTGAGCACTGCAGGTTAGATCTTCATGAGTCATGGGCGGTGTGCGTGATGGTTGGGGGATAAGGAGGCTCCCCCAGTTTCCTGGGGGGAACACTGCTGTTAGCTTTGAAGGCTGGAACAGATTTTGGAGGAAGCAGGTGATCTAACCAATGATTCCTGCTGTCTTCTCAGCTCTCTTCTTGCTGGTAGGCATTTCTAGTGGAGTGTTGTAGGGTTTTAACATGAGATGGAACATATATAACAAGACTAGTACAAATAGAAGAAGGAATTGAACTGTATAGGATTGACATTCCTATATCTCACTGTAATTAAGTTAGTATACATCTGAAGTAGATGCTGATCAGTGAAGATGTATATGGTAAGTTTAGAGCACTCATTTAAAAAAGTGAAACAGACTTAAAAAATTAAAGTGTTATACCAGCCCAGCCAACTGAAAGCCCAAGGAAAGGTGAACCGGAGGTGGACAAGAAAATACTCATTTAATGTAAAAGAAATCTATACAAGAAAAATAGAGAAACAAACAAACAAAATACACAAGATATATAGAAAACGTAAAGTCAAATAGCAGATGTAAACCCAACTCTATTAATAGCATTAAATATGAATGGAATCCATAAAAAGACAGAAGTTTTCTAAGTTGATAAAAAAACCAAGCTCCAACTGCTATCTATAAGGGACACTCTGGATTCAATGATACAAATAGATTGAGAGTTAAAGGATGAGAGAAGATATTTTATGCAAACCACAATTATAAGAAAGCTGGATTGGCCATATTAATGTCAGAAAAAATACTTTAAAACAAAATATCTTACAAGATATAGAGGACATTTTCTAATGTTAAATGGGTCAATCCATCAGGATGATATAAAAATTATGCACATATACGCACCTAACAACAGAGCCTCAAAGTATATGAAGCAAAAATAGACATAATTGAAAGGAGAACTAGACAATTCAATAATAAGTGGACACATTAATATCCCACTTTTAATAATCAACAAGGCAGAAGATCAAGAAAGAACTCGAAGACTTGAACCACACTATAATCAGCTGAACCTAAAAACAAATCTATAGTACCCTCCATCCAACAACAGCAGAATATGCATTCTTAAATATACATGGAAAATTCTCTATAATATACCACATATTAGGCCACAAAGTGAATCTCAATATGTTTTAAAAGATTGAAATCATACAAGCATTTTTCTTCAACTGCCACCTCTACAGTGCCTGTGAAACAATTTCATGTGACGATTCAGCCAGAGGATTCTGGTAGTCTGAAAGCTGGAAACTTCTAGAAAACCTTCAGGACACCTGTCATCCTGTTGGGAGCATTAACTTAGTTAACTCACCGGAAACACTTAGAAAAGTGCCTGGCATGCAGTAAGCACATGATAGATTTTATTTGTTATTCTTCTCAATAATTTCATGGGGCAAACTTCATTGTTTTCCCTATTTTATAGGTGAGGAGACAGACTCAGGGTTGCACAGGAAGTTCAGGTCACACAGATTAAAACCCATGTTTGTTAGACTTCAAAGCCTTGCACAAGTGCAGAGAGGCAGGTCTGAGAGCTTTCATTATTGCATTTTTAAGTACTTAATATCAGAAAAAGTATAGATTTCCTTCATCAGGGACTATTCGGTTAAGCCCATCCTGAAATTGCTTTGTGCTGGTTCCAGGAAACAAGGTCACCCTATATACATAGGGGCATGGAACCATCCCCAAGACATTTTGTTCAGTAAAAAGAACATCTGAAAAACAGTTCTATAACCCATAGGATACAAAGCCAAATATCCCATAAGATCTACCTGTGTGTGTGTGTGTATGATCTTTGGTGTCTCATATGAAGCAAATGAAGGTGATTTAAACAATAGGATCTATTTCTAGGAACCTTCTTTTCTTTAGACTTTCTTTTATTGAGTTTTAAAATAACCCACACACAAAGAAAAAAAGTCAGAGTATAGCAAAGTGTCAAGAAAGAAATAAAACCCCACAGAAATCCCTTCTTCTAGATTAACTAGGCTAACATTTTGATATACATTATTCCAGACCTCTTTCCGTGTAATTATGAGTATGTGTGTGAGTTATGTGTGCATTTATATATACACATAGAGAAACACATTTATGAATATAAGAATTCTGTTGTTACATTACTCCCCACTTCCCTATTATAGAGACTTAACACAGAAGCTTATTTCTTTGTCATATTAAGTCTGGCTCCCAGTAGAAATAGTGGCTCTACAATTATTATAATTTCAGACTCCTTCTATGTTTTTCATGCATTTTCTCAACCTCTGGCTTCCTCCTGTGGCCTAAGACAGTTGCTCCAGACCCAGCCACCACATTTGCATTTCCGTTAGAAGGAAGGGGTAAAAGGAACATGGAGTCCTGCCTCTGCCTTTTGAATACACAGCCTAGAAGTTGTACACATGATTCTTGGTAATGTTTGAACAGAATCACATGGCCAGGCTTAGTCTCAAGGAAGCCTGGGAAATGTGTGCTTTACTCTGGGCTGCCCACCTAAAAGTCAAGGGTTCTGTGGCTATGGAAGAAATAGGAGATTAGACATAATAGCAGCTAGCAGTGCTATTTGTTGCTTAGTTTCATTCTCTCAATAATAATATCTTTCCTCCCCAACAGAGATGGTTCCGTATCTTATCTAACACTCTAACCTTTGAACCTTGTGAGAGGGCATCCACCTCAGCCAAATTACAACTTGTAATAAAGCAACTTTCTTAAGGCACACCCAGGAACCAGCTGCCCAACTGGCAATTCCAAATGGAAGGCAGAGGCTGGCAACACCAGTATTTGCCATGGCATTTCCCCCAGATCCAGCCTCTATAAATAGCATTAAGAGAATCAGAAAAGGCCATCTCATTGCAAAACCAGAATTGCAAGGCGAGGCATGTGACAAACCTCTGGCAAGTTTCAGCTCCTCTGCTAGTCATTCTTAAAGTGATACCATTAGATTGTGTGTGTAATCACATCCTGTCGACAAAAGTACTAATCTCTCATTCCTTCTTTCGCTTCTAGAGGAATTTGAGGGCATGAGTGTGTGCGTATGTAATGGAGTGGAGATCATGGAACTGGGCTGAAGTTTTCTCTTTTTTATTTGAAACATTTCTATTTCAAACCAGAAGACCATGAGCGGGTACTTTATCTTCATTCGAAGCCAAGATTTTCTTGACTGTTTCACATGCTTTGCGACTCATGTCTCTGACACAGAAATATCATGTAACATAGAGCTTAGGTGGCCTGCTTCTACTCATGGGCTGTGTGACCTCAGCCAAGATACTTTCCCTCTCTGTGCCTCAGTTTTTCCATTTGCAAAATAGAACTGATGATAATGGGAAGATTTTCAGGGCTTCTGTGAGCATCAACTCAGTCAAATCTCAGGAAGAAATCAGTGCACGGGGAGCCCTCAGCAGATGACTGTAGGCATCTGGTCAACAGGAAAGGTGGCAATGGGGAGGCTCTTTAGAGCTATAAAGTTAATGGTCACTGTGGTGGTCATCAGTGAGGGAGAACAGGTAGATGCTCTCTTTTGAGGCATTTCATTGCTGCCCAACCCCAGGGAAGCATGTTGGCATAATCCCCACCAATTCTCTTTCAAATGGCTTTGTGGGCCTCTCCTTGAAGTCCTGGTGTGATTTCCAAGTTCCTGGGGCCACCTTCTTCCAGGGTAAATGTGGGGTGTGGTACTGCTATCTTTATACCAACAACTCATTAAGAAGAACCCTGGATTCAAAGCTAGAGTCTGTGACCTGACTTTGTGGCCCATTTTCTGGGGGACTCTGGCTGGATCATTCCCCATCTGGACCATCACTAGTACATTACCCTGTTTCCAGGGCCTAGGACACACACGGAGGCTCACGTCACAGGTCTGGAGTATTAGAAGGTGTTAACTTAAAAATGAAAATGTTACAAAGTGGGAGGGAGGTGCTTTTATCATCCTCATTGTACAGAGGAGGACTGAGGGGGTACTGACTCAGAGGTGCTTTTTCTTTTTTTTTAAGATTTCATTTATTTATTTTTAGAGAGAGATAAAGGGAGGGAAGAAAGGGAGGGAGAGAAATATCGATGTGTGTGAGAGATATATTGATTGGTTGCCTCCCGCACACCCCCAACTGGGGACCCAGCCCACAGCCCAGGCCTGCACCCTGACTGGGAATGGAACCGGCAACCTTTCCGGCTGCAGGGCGGTACTCAGTCCACTGAACCACATAAGCCAGGGCTTAGGGATGCTAACTTAAAGTTTGTCAATGTCATCATGACTTCCAAGGACGATGAGTGAAAGCAAAACCATGGAGAGGAGCATGAATGAAGGTGCCTTCTCCAAATACCGAGTCACTTGCCCTCTCATCTTGCCCTTGGGAGGATATATGAGGGTGGCCAGCTCTTCTGTATCTGCTCTCCGTGCGCTTAATGAATCTTGGAGCATCTTCCTGCATCAGCAGAGATCTTCTTGCTCGTTATTGATTCCAACATTCTTTCTGAGAAGAAATGCCTGGAAGCACGTCCTTGTAAAGGCAAATACAAATGAGAATTTCTCCCCGTGTCAAGAAGCGAGACGTCCCCTCTCCTTTTGCTTACTGCATTTACTTTAGAAAACTTGTAGACTCCTCTGCTCCTTTTAGATGTTTTAGATGTCTTTTAAAAACCTGAATGCACCTCTTGCCTGTTTATCACCCAGGAGTGTTTTGCTCAAGGGCCTCAAACATCCCTTTGTAATATAAATATCAAGAAAACCAGCCCCACTATGCCCACTTTGTGTAGGAGGGTAGGCTCCTCACTTTGGTGCTGGGCTTCATGCTGCAGAACAGCTTCCTCTCATAAAGACAGAAATTTCTTTTCCCTGTGGATAAGGAAGGACAGTTAGCTAACACAGAAAACCACGTCGAAGACCAGGTGAATGCAGGATGAACTTTGCAACAGTGCTGCTGTCTGGTCCCCCCACATGAGGACCAGCTAGTCTTTGAGAATACAGATGTAATTGGTTGTATCTGCTGGTATATAAAAGTGCAGGGTTTCTCTCTGCCTTTGCATCTCATTAGTGATGTGCAGGTGATGTGCCCCGCAACCTGGTTTAATGCTTATTCAGTAACACAGCTGTTTTCTTTCTTGTTTACTTCAGTGGAGAGATGTTCTGGGTTAGTGGAAGATTTTGTTTTTAATTTTGTCTTCAACACCTTTCTGCAGAACTGGTTAAATGAATTTGGCACCCCACCCCACCAATGGAATACTGTGAAGTCATGACAAAGAGCAAGAACGCTCTCTTCATTTTTATTTTTCAGTCAAATTGCAAGGTCTACTGTAGTTCATACATTTTTGTGTGTGTGTAAAAAGGCTATATTTATATTTTCTTCCATTAATTTAATCTCTGGAAGAATAAGTAAGGGACTAATAAAAAGTGCTGAACTGTGTAGATGTGGAAGAGAAAGAGGGATGGAATTTTTTTTTTTTGCTGAACACCACTTTATATTTTCAAGTTTTTGAAACATGCTATCTATTCATAATAAATTAAAAAGAAGGGATGGTAGCAAGCAAAAAATAAAAAATAAAAAAAATAAAAATAAAAAAAAGACATCCCATGTCCACATATTCTCCAAGCACTTGATTCTCTGTTCATTGTTTTTTCCTTTTTTTGATTCCGTTCATTTCTAAGCTCAGTCTTGGCCTTGAAACCAACTGAAAACTAGTTACGTTGATACACTTTTGGGGTTCATGGTTGATATTTTTCTTTGAAATATTGACTGATGCCTTTGTTAAAAAAAAACAATAAAAAGTAAAACAAAATAAAATTGGGTAAATCAAAAACAATCAGGTAACTAATACACTCTTCCCCATACTCCTCCTCCTTCCAGTCCTCCTGCTCCTCAGGGCCGTCTGTGTCCGGCTTTCAGCCTCAGTGAGTTGTGGGGGTGGGGGTACTCACTTTCAGGGGCTCGGACCCTCCTCCATTATCTCTGTCTTCTTCCCAGGAGGTCGGGAGGGGTGATGGGAAGGGGTGTGTGGGGGGTACAATGACCCTCCCTACTGGGGATCAGGGAGCCAACATGCCCAAGATTCCACTTTTAGCCATCTGCCTCCTAGAAGCTCCTCTGTGAGGATAGCGGAGAAACGGATATGGGGCAGGGGTCATCTCTTAAGCCGCCTGGCCACTTTAGTCCGTATTGATTGCCACTCTTGTTATTACTCTTGGGAATCAGATTAGGAAGTGGCCCAGACTGGCTTGCCAAATGCTGCCTGTGTCTCCCTTTTATCCCTGTGTCAAGTCTATGAGGTAGGTGCTATTTATTATAATCCCCCTTTTATGGACGAGGAAACACAGGCACAGAGAAATCAAGTGACTTCCCCAAGGACACACAGCTTTTCAGAGCCTGCCTCCAGCTGGATGCTCTGTAGCCAATTCTCTCAAACACGTTGGAGGGAAGCTCTGCAAGAGTGGAATTGGAAGCACTCGAACCCAGAGTTGGTGTAGGGCTGTGCTTTGTATTTCCAGGTCCCATCCGTGGCACTACCCACTTGATGGAGAGGAGTTTGTGTTGATGGTTCAAGTCCTCAGACTCTGCCACCGAGACCCCCAACACTTGCCCCGTGACCTTGAGCCCTTGCCTTGTCTCTCTGCGTTTTCAGTTTGCCTAGGCGGAGCACTGAAGGCTGCAGAAGTCTGCGGATGAGAAGATCCTCCACACGTTGACCAGCGGGAACATGAGCAGAGCTCCAAGCAGTGAGCCCAGCTGCACCGCCGCCCCGCACCACAAGAGGGCGCTGCGGCTGTGGTCGCGCAGGATCACGCCCAGCATCACCTTGACATAGCTCAGACAGCCGGTGAAAAGCACCCAGGAGGCCACCTGCGGGAATAGAGTGGGAGAGATGCCGGGTGTTTGGGGTGACTCCTAGGGGTGACGACAGGTGTGGGATGACCTCAAAGTCTAAGGGAACCCCATGAACTAACCCCTCTCCAAGGGTAAAGGAGAGCCCAGTGACTTTTCCATCACCTATGTCAAGTCTGGAGCCTTGGGAAGACCACTGCTGATGTAGGCATGGTGGGAAGAGTGTGGTTTTCCTGGGACAGGCTGTACCATCACCTTGGATCAGCCACCTCACCTTTCTAAGCCTCCATTCCCAAATAACAAGCAACCCAGCTCTTAACCCCCATCCCCCATGACCATGTGGGGCTTCCTGAGGCAGCAACCACAGAGACTTTGGCCAAGGGAAAGGGCTCTCCATACCCTGGGTCTCCCCAGGCCTTGGCTAGGTGAGGGTGCAGACACTTACGATGAAGACTTCTCCGCTCCAGTGGCCCTGCAGGAGAGGGCAGGGGCTCATCACCGCCATGGCCATGTTGTAGGTCCCAAAGCCGGTCCCCAACATTGTGAGGAACCCCAGGAATAGCAGAGACCTGGGTGGAGTGGGGGACATGAATGAAGTAGGTGAGAAGCCTGACCTCTGACCTCCCTGCCCCCACTCTGGGAGCCACAGGGAATGGTCAGCATCTCCAGGATTAGAGGTTGGAGTCATGTGGAAACTTCCAGGCCATCAGGCTCAACTGGGTCAGTGAGGGTCCTGAGAGACAAGGCTGGCCTAGTCACGCTGAGCATTAGAGACAAGGCCTAGCATCCCAGCAGGAGAGACAGAATGACTCTGGTGCTACACAGACCTGGTTCAAGTCCTAGTTCCACCACTGAAGCTGCGAGACTGGTCCCTGTGCCTCAGTCTCCTTACCTGTGATGTGAGTCTTACAGGGTGGGGGTGGGGGCCTGTGGGAGCAGACTGCAGGTTCTGGCCCCGGCCATGGGCCCTACCTGGACTCTCACCTGCTGCCATTTCCTCCCGAAACATGCCCACACTCAACCAGGAAGCAAAACTGAAGAGGAGGTGGTTCTGATGACAGCACTGGTGTGTGACCTCAGGTGGCCCCTCACTGGCACTGCAATGTGTGGTGTGTGACCTTGGGTAACCCCTCTCTCTCACCTCAGCTACCCCTGTCTTCAGGGTAACGTTGGTATGACCTGGGGGCCCTGGGAGCCAGCTTCGAGGCACTCTGCTGGTGGCCTTCCACTTAGAATCTGGGTCTGACAATTGAAGACACTGTCCTTCATTTGCCCCTGGGGTCCTCCTACCCTATCTGCAGAACACCAAGGCTGGTTTGCATGCTGGGTGAGAGCAGAGGGTCTGCCCTGCCTTTAAGGACCCTTTCTGCTCCATGATTCTTAGATTCCTTTACTCTCGGATTTTGTATTTATAACATTCTGGGTATCTCAGATTCCACAGGTCTGTGGTCTCTGGTCCTGTTTCCCCAGTAATCTCCAGCCTCCATCCAGCTTTTAAGTCCCAAGGGAGAAAATTCAGCTTTCTGGAAAATTGACATTTTCTGTCTACCTCTCCTGTACTCATTCTTCCTCCGTCTGGGGATGGGGAGGGCTGGGCTGGGAAGTGGGTGTCTGCAGGTCTGAGAGGCCATTGAGGGCAGGCAGGGTGGAGAGGTGGCTGGGAAGCTTGTAGGATCTGAAATTTCAAAACCCCAAGGTGAGCTTTTCTCCCCTGGGGGTCTGAAGCGCTTGCTTATTAAGATTTGAAATTCCAGGTCCCAATCGAGGCTGATTCAATCTCCATTATATCAATTTGTCTAGCCATTGTTTAGAATTGCAGCTGTAAGGGAGCCAGCCTGGGCTGGAGGCAGGAGGGCAGGGTTGAAATCCTGGAAATCAGAGCAGGGCCAGCCCTTTCTCTGAGCCTCAGAGTTTCCATTTGTAAATGGGAACCCAGTTCCTGCTTGGTTGTTACTTCGCATGGACCAATAGCAGTGATGGTGGACACTTTGGGTCTGCCATGCTCCAGGCAGCACTCTGAAAGCTTTACAAAATTAGCTCATCTAATGCTCCCAGTCACCTTAGGAGGTAGAACAATTATTATTTCTGTTGTTCAGATAGGTATCCCTGAGGCACAGAGAGGTGGAGTGACTTGTCCAATATCACTCAGCTAGTGACTGGCAGAGTTGGGATTTGAACCCAGGCAGT
Organism: Noctilio leporinus; assembly: GCA_004026585.1. Classification (NCBI taxonomy): domain Eukaryota; kingdom Metazoa; phylum Chordata; class Mammalia; order Chiroptera; family Noctilionidae; genus Noctilio; species Noctilio leporinus. The sequence continues at coordinate 96,633 of PVIW01001010.1, read as the reverse complement.
CCAGCCTCAGAAAACCAAATTATTAACTATTACTCATATAGCCTGATGGTGGTGTTTTGAATTCTGGCTTTTGAAATGAAGTGTATTCCCGACCAGAGCTCCCCAGGGCCAGATGGAGATAGACCTGTTAGATAGGAACATGGAGAAGAAGCAGGCCAGGGGGTTGGCCATGGAGCTGAGGGTGGCAGACAGGTGGTAGGCCACAGGCCCGTAGGACAGGCAGGAGTAGGTCTGCACGGAGGGCAGCACGCCATTGGTGAGTGCGTTCACAAAGGCCATCAGCACGTAGGTGAAGAGCATGTGGGCTGGGTGGCAGGGGCGGGGTTCCTCCTCCAGATGCCCTTGGCCCTTACTGCTATCCACCGGGCCTGGGGGGCTCAGGTCCTCTTTCAGTGGCCGGATGGAGTGGAGGGTGACCTGGGAGGTGAGGAGGTCTTTTGTGGAGGTATTCCAGTGCCCCGGATGACGCTGGAGGAAAAAGAAGGCAACGAGGCAGCAGACCATCATGAGGGAGAGCAGCAGGAAGAAGACCAAGGGCGAGAAGTTGGCAGGGAGGTAGCGGCTTTCCAGACGGACGGTGGAGAGCGCCGTCCCAGTGAGGCTGGGCGAAAGAGTGCTGCTGTTTCCCTGGGGAAAGACAAAACAAGGGTCTTCAGATCCCTGGGTGTCGTTGGGACACAGGTTGACAACAGTAATAATAGGCAGTGAATGTGATGCATGATTATGAATAAGTATGTGATGAATAATAAACACGTGACTACTGAGGTAACGATACTAAATGCTCACACTGACTGACTGCTCACTGGGCACGAGCACCGTGCACGCCTCAGCTCGTGTGCACCTCCCTGTGCCGTGGGGCCATTTTCCCGGTTTTAGAGGGAACCCAGGTGTCAAAACTGTTCATCTTACTTGAGGGTGACGGGAAGCATGTTTTGGGGAAGGACATCAGTTAAAAGACACTCTCCAACCTTGTTGGAAGGGCCCTTATCAGGAGCCTGACTGTGAATGGCTGTCTACTGCTGTCTATGGACATTAAAGATGAGAAACCATGGACATCAGAGGTAGACAGCTATCCCAAAATATGGGCAAGGCCTGTATACCTACAAATATTTAACTCAGAAACCAATTGTTTGATTGCCTTTACCTATCTGCTAATGGTATTAGTCATAATAAGTTATACTTGTCTTTTTGGTTTTTCTACATAGGCCAGCTGCTTATGATTACTGAAAATATATAAGATAACTTTTAATACCCTTTGCATGGGTTGTGTAAATGCTCTGCTAAATACCAAATACAGGAAAATGAGACAGAAGGCAAAACTTTGGATCATAATAGTTCACAGGATAGAAATGACCCAGAGTGATTTTTTGCATTGAAGTCTATAAGATCTGACTGCTTTCCATTTACCTGTTCTTCCTTTTACGAGAAAATCTGGCCTCAACACACATCCCCTGTTTACGGTATTGTCCCACCACCACTGGTCCACCATTTCTACAACACCATGTCCATACTGAGACTTTCTAGGAATGAGCCTTCCTAGTGCTGTGAGACCACACTATCCAACCAGAAAGTTGCTTATCAATGCATTTTATGGATTGATTTATGACAAAAGAGAGAATTTTGGCCAAAAGAGGGAGGGGTTTTATGGAAAGTAACTTCATAGAATGATCTGATCATATATTAGCTGGACAGATCATGGTGGATTGTCGTGCTCCAGGCATGTAAATTCTCTAGTAAAAACACTTATTTTTGCCTTGATTGGCGTATCGTCCCGTACACCAAAAGGATGCATGTTTGATTCCCAGTCAGGACATGTACCTAGGTTGTGGGTTTGAGCTCCCAGCCCAATGGATGTTTCTCTCTCTCTTTCCCTTCCTCTCTCTCTAAGATCAGTAAATGTCTCCTCAGGTGAGCATTAAATTAAAAAAAAAAAAAAAGGCTTATCTTTGCCTTAAACAAGCCCTGTCCATTGTTTCCAGAGTATCTAAATTAACACCTCTTTGAACTGCCAGAACACCCCTGGAAAGCATAATCACCATCAAGAGAGCACATAATCTTAACTATCCTATAATCCAACACCCACTTTGCTTTCTCCCATCTTCACATAATCTTCCTTAAATTCCCTCCTTAATTTCAAATGCACAAAAGAAACCGCAGAGACTGTTATTATCCAAAGCCTCTGCGACTTCTTTCCTAACAACTGTTAACAGTTTTGGTTCAAATAAACTTTTATAAAATGTTTCTACTGGGCAAGCCCTGACCAGTGTGGATCAGTGGGTTGGGCGTCGTCCTGTAAAGCCAAAGGTCACCAGTTTGATCCCTGGTCAGGGCACGTGCCTGGGTTGCGGCTGGATCCCTGGTCAGGGCTTATATGAGAAGCAACTGATCGATGTTTCTCTCCCTCTCTAACTCCACCCCACTTCCCAATCTCTAAAAATAAGTAAATAAAATCTTAAAAACAAAACCAAACCAAAAATGTCTCTACTGGTGTGGATGTTTCTCATGTCGACAGATGTTTTAACTCTATGAGGTGTTGAAGTCATGTCTAAAGCATGGGTGGTAAACACAAGGCCAAATCTGGCCCTCCACCTTGTTTTATCCGGCCCGGCACCTTATTTCTACCCGGCTCACTTAGCTGTTCAGGAGTAGTTACATTTCTACAGGCCTAAAAATTACATTTGGCCCTTTAAAGGCAACAGAGAGGCTGATGTGGCCCCCCTGAGAGTCAGTTTGACCCTCTGGGTCTAAAGTCTATGGTGCTCGGCTGCTATGACTGTACATTTGCATCACCTGGGGAATTTTGAAAAAATTCAAGCTCACAATCTATATTTTGAAGTTCTGAAATCCAGGAAGCTCAGATTTGATGATTCAGCTGGCGGCAACTAAAAGGGATATGAGGCTGTTTACAACCCTGATCTGCCTGCTGGGCATGAATGTCTCCAATGTCTCCAGGCTGTGGACGGTGGCGTCACTGTGCTGGATTGCTGAATCACAGGTGGACAGGCAGGTGTGCTCTAAGAGCTAAAACTCCAGCCCTGGCCGGGTGGCTCAGTCGGTTAGAGCGTCATCCGGTGCACCAAAAGGTCAAGGTGCGTGCGAGAGGCACATCAAAGTTCCCCACCCCTCTCTCAGATCATTAAAAACATATTTTCAAGTGAGGATTAAAAAATAATAATAGGCCCTGGCTGGTAGCACAGTGGATAAGGTGCTGGCCTGCGAACCCAAAGGTCGCAGGTTCAATTCCCCAGCCAGGGCACATAACCAGGTTGCAAACCAGGTCTCCAGTCAGGTCTGTGGCTGGAGGCAGGTGAAACACAACCATACATTGATGTCTCTCTCCCTCTCTCCCTTCCCCTCTTTCTAAAAATAATGAAATAAAATCTTAAAAATAAATAAATAAAAATAAAAGCTGAAACTCCAGGTTTCAAAACACATCTGGCCCCCCGTCAAGGGTTTCGGGAAGGCCCCATGCTCAGAGTCGTATTTAATTGGTCTGGCTATGGGGGTGCTCCACCGGCGCTTGACTGTCGCTCTCCCAGGTGATCTTAAGTACAGCCAGGTCAATGACACGGGCCTACCGAACCTTTTGGAAACACAAGTCCCCCGAATGCTCTTGCTGTGACCATGCACGGAGTGCTGCACTGGCTCTGGGTGACGCTGGGTACCTGTGGGACGTTAGTCTCCCTGGTGGCGTTAGGGCTGGAGGTGGTGTAAGATGCCTCAGTGATGTTGACGCAGGTGGTGAGACCTGATCCCTGGGCAAGGGCCACCAGGGCAGGCAGGAGGCCGCTGAGTCCTTCACCCACAAAGAAGGTGTTGAGGTAGCGGCTGGACAGCCGGCTCATGAAAGGCAGGAAGGTGACCGAGGAGGTGCAATCAACCAGGGCCAGGAAGAAGGTGAGGGCCATGAAAGCGACGCTGTGGTGGCTGCCCTGTACCCAGGAGGTGATATTCCAGAGGAAGGCAAGGAGGGTGCAGGTGACGGTGCCCACACCCAGTACGGTGAAGATGATGGGGACCTCGGAAACACAGCCAGGCCGGAAGTGATGGAGCAGGGTGATGAAGAGGGGACTGACGTTGGCCAGCTGGATGATCACTGTGAGGTAGGAGGGCAGGTACCAGCCCTCAGGCAGCTCTGTCACCAACAGTGGCAGCTCTACCCAGAGCCCGTTGATGGCCACCCAGGAGCCCAATCCGAAGGTGCTGACCAGCAGGTGTGTCAGAAAGGCCATGATGATGCCTACTGTGGGCCAGAAGCTGCCACCTCCCCAGATCACACTGCAGCAGGGCCTACAGAGAAAAATGCCAGGTGAGCAATGTTACGTTCACTGTTGAGCAAAAGACTGGGCTTCGGGGCCCCAGACTTTTCTCTTACCATCCCCCTCTTCATGAACAAGTCAGCTTTTTATTAGCAGAAAACATAAACAAGTTTCTTTTTTTTTTTAAAAAAAAAAGGTTTTATTTATTTATTTTTAAAGAGAGGGAGGGAGAAAGAGAGGGAGAGAAACATCAATATGTGGTTGCTTCACATGCTCCCCAACTAGGGATCAGGCCCCCAACCCAAGCATGTGCCCTGACTGGAAATTGAACCGGCGACCCATTGGTTCATAGGCTGGTGCTCAACCCACTGAGCCACACCAGCCAGTGAGACTTTCAAACCATAACTTGTAAAGCCAGGGACCACCAAAGAAAAATTTGATACATTTAACCATATAAATATCAAAACACAACAGCAAACAAACAAGCAACAAACTAGAAAAACGACAACAACAAGATCAAAAGACAGATGATACCTGGGGGGAAATATTTGCAACGTAAACCACAGACAAAGGGCTTATCTTCTGCACATGTAAAGAGTTCTTAGAAATTAAGAACAAAAAGACCCAATAGAGAGGTGGGCAAAGGATATGAACAGCTTGGAGAAAAAGTACCAGTAAGCCTGAAGCATATGAGAGGATCATCACCTTCATTCATCATGGGAAATGTCAATTAACAATGATTCCAAGGTGCCATTTCTCACCATGAGATTGTCCCTAAGGTTACCTGCCCTAGACAAAATCATGCATGTATGAGGTTATTATTTCTTGTGGCCTTGTTGGCAATAGCAAAATGTAGGAAAGGATCCAAGTGCTTATGAAGGGAGGGCTAGGCCTGGCTGGTGTGGATTTAGTGCTGGCTTGTGAACCAAAGCGTTGTTGGCTCGATTCCCAGTCAGGGCACATGCCTGGGTTGCGGGCCAGGTCCCCAGTTGGGGACTGGACTCCAGTGTTGGGCCTCTCAGTCCCAGGCTCAAGGAGGCACTGCCTCCAGCCACCTCACTGCTCTCTCCTGCAATAACATTTGGAGCCAGATGCCTAGGTTCAAATCCCAGCTTTAAATCTTCCAACCTGAGCCAATGACTGAAATCCCCTTTACCTGATAGCTCTTCTGCAAAATGAGGATGCTTCCGGTATGAACTTGCCAGGTACTACAATGGTGCCTGGCAGAGTAGGTGCTCTGATTACTACTTCAGCCAACTATATAAACTGCATTTGAAAACATGTAGTTACCCTGAACACACTTCTGGATATAATGCAAATAACTCCTGATGGCAAAATTGTCATCACTTCCTTTTAGTCACTCAGCAGGGATTGTTAAGCACCTGCTTTGTGCCCAGAGCTCTGAGGGATGAAAGAAAAGCCACAGGGACTGTCCCCAGAGAAAAGTATGAGGAAGACGTGTATGGGCTGAAGATCTCAAGTGCAATCCCCGGGGTCAAGGCAGAGGTGAGTTGGAGGTGGACAGGAGGGGCTGCTGGGAATAGATGGGGAGGCAGTTTCTCACCCTATCTTGGCCAAGGCAGGTAAGTCAATGGCTGCAAAACAGACGTCGGTCTTCCTGAAGGATCAGTGGAGTGGAGGAAGGAGAGGATCTCTTTTAAAGACCAGGAGCTCTGGTGCCCTTTTCAGGTTCCTGCTGTACTGTCCAAGAAGACCCAGAAACAGGCGATGGCTACCCGCCCCACCTGAGACCAGAATCTGGTGTAAAGCAGGCAGAATTCCACTTTTAAAAACCTCCCTGCAGCAACTCAGGCAGTGTTCTGATTATGGTTGGGGAAACAGTATGGTAGGAAAAAGCAGCTAGGGAGCATTGTATGATAGTCCACACAATGGCTCATGCTCCCCATGAGCCATTCTTTCCTTCTTCCTTAGGTGTTACAGAGACCAAATTTTTGGTTGGGCAAATGGCCATCAAATTAAAGGACTACATTTCCCAGTCTTTCTTGTAACTGGGCATGGCCACCTGATCGAGCTCAGGACAATGAGATGGTAAAGACCGTAGAAATCTCCTTAGAGATAGGGGAGTATTCGAATCCTCTCTTCCTCCTTCCTGCTGTCTGGAACTCAGGTGTGATGGTGAGAACTCCAGCAGCTGTTTTGCACTATGGGGGATGGTGTGGGGGTCGGATGGAGATCTCCTCTGACCTTCGTGGCACAGAAGGCTGCCGTGTTCTGCCGGCCACTGAACTATGTTATTTAAGTTGTCAATAAGCTATTTTGTTTAACTGTATTTTACATACAGTAAAACACTGCTTAAATGTATAGATATATATTTAAGGATGTACATTGACCAATTATAGTAACCCGAAACTAATGACTAGTATGTTTATCTCCTTTACTATTAATTTACTGACTCAGAGACACAGGTCCCACCCCAAACAGGATTTGATAAAAAACCAAAATCAAACAAAATTAGTTGTTGAGAGACATCTTAGAGACACCTAAAGGTTAGGAGTAAAACTGGGGGCAAAGGTTTGTTCCAGGCCTTGCCAGCAGAAGATGGTAGATAGAGAAGAGGCAATAAATGACATGCCAATGAATGGGAATAAGTAAATAATTAAAGGCGGGAGGCAAATTCGAAGAAGCCAGTTACCTTTATCATCTGAAAAGCTATTAAACTAACGAGACAGGTCAGCAAGGAGGCCAGTTACACATTTACAAATACGTAGTTTTCCTGCATAGAACCGGATGGAAAATAAGACTTGCTATTGCGTTGTCATTTGGGAAAAACAAAGAAAGCTGAGCCTCTTCCTGACTTCTTATCCTTCCCCCACCCTCCCCTAGAGTCAATTCCAGCTGGATTTAATGTTTAAATATTTTTATACTAAAAAACAATACAGTCATGCACACATTATGATGTTTGGTCAATGCTGGACCACATATACAATGGCCCCATTAAAAAACAACAGAGCTGGAAAATTCCTGTTGCCCAGTGACGTGTAGCACAGCACATTCCTCACGGGTTTGCGGCAATGCTGATGTAAATAAACCTTTTGCACTGCCAGTCCAATCAGAGCACAGCACACACAAGTGTGTATAGGACACAGGACTTGATAATGATAATAAATGACAGTATTACTGGTTTATATATTAACTATATGTATTATTTTAGATCCTACTTTTTAAAAAAAGGTTTTATTTATTTTTAGAGAGAGGGTAAAGATAGGAGAGAGGGAGAGAAACATCTATCGGTTGTCTCTTGCACAGCCCAGTGTGCAAGACTTACTTGGCCCACAACCTAGGCATGTACCCCGACTGGGAATTGAACCAGCGACCCTGCAGGTTTGAGGTCTGGTACTCGATCCACTGAGCCACATAAGCCAGGGCTTAGAGTGTACTCTTTATACTTATTAAAAAAAAAGTTTTTTGTAAGACAGTATGCCATGTTATGTTGGCAGTGGCCTCCTACATCTTGTGTTTATCGCATCTCTTGGTGGCATCATTTTCCTCGTGTGTGATTTAATCTTGTGAGGGTTTGTACAGTAACACACTGCACATCTAGGCGATAACATGTAGCCTAGATGTGTCGGTTATAGCATCTGGGTTTGTGTCAGTGCACACTATAATGTTTGCACAACCACAAAATCACCTAAGGACACATTCCTCAGACCATCCCTGCCATTAAGTGGCATGTGACTGTAATAAAAATACCAAAAGAGCATATAAGTAACAGGAACAGGTTTTGCAAAGGCTCTGGGGCAGAAATGAGCCTGGGCCAGTCTGGATGGGGTGGCAGTCCTGATGGGAATATAAGGGCAGACAGAGCAGCTGAGGAGCCTGGATTTCACTTATGTGCAATGGGTCCCATGCACTGAAGGCCTGAACCTCCAGGCCCTGAAGAGCTGAGTTCTCTGGTTCTGATCTAGGCCTCAGCACAGCTGTGTAACTTGAGGGAAGGAGTTTGGCTTTTTGAGTCTGTTTTCTTATCTGGAAAACAGCCACAACAATATTGACCTAGCATGACCCATCTCCTTTATGGCTCCCCTGCGCTGACTGGGCCAGCCACCCCAGGTGCCATGTGCTCCTGGACCAGGGTGGATGGTGGGGGCGGGGCACAGCCATGAATGACTTGGAGTTGGGAGATGTCCTGGGGGAGGGAACTGCTTGTGTAGAGGCCTGTTTTTTTCAGAGAACTAAGGTTGTTTTCAGAGTCTCCCAATGACTAATGCTCCGAGTATGTTGGAATACATTTTTTAAAATGAATATCTCTATTTACTAGTTTTTTCTATAGTGACTTTACAGTTCTTATTTATTCATTTAACCAATATTTATTGGGTGTTTGCGGTGTGCTGGACAAGGAAGTATGAGAAGCAGTCACGGAGCAAAATAACAGAAATATCAAGCAAGTCAGCCACTGATAAGGGCTGTGGAAGAAAGTGGAGCTGGGAGGTCAGGGCAATCTTGGAGGTTGGCCGAAATCATAAGCAGAGTTGTTTGAGGCAACGTGAAGGAAGGGAGGGATTGAGCCACGTGAGGGGAAAGAGTAGTCCTGGGGCAAGAACAGCATGTGCAAAGGCCCTGGGGTGGAGCCTCACCTGCCAGGTCCCAGAAACATATTGGTGTTGGAAGAACAGCCAGAAGGGCCACTGTGGCTCAGCAGTGTAAGTGGATATGGGCAGGTCCCACAGAGCCTTGCAGGCAAGAGTTTGGGCATTTTCTCTGAGCCAAAATCCTCATTGCAAGGCAGAGGTAGGGCTTCTGCCGCACCTCTTTTAGCAGAATCATGCTGGCTGTTGTGAGAATTGTGGAGCCAGGGTGGAAGCAGGAGTGAAACCTGTTAACCTGTTAGAAAGCTGATGTACAGTCCAATAGAGTAACAACAATAATAAAATGTATATTATACTATAGTATAATATAATAACAATAATAATAATAGCAACTACAACAATAGCTGCCTTTAACTGCTGCTTACTTTGCCAGGCTCTGTGCTAAGCATTTTACACACACTATCCATCAAATCTTCTCAACAATCCTGAGGTAGAGATGATAATTATTTCCATTCTATAGATGAGGAAACTGATGCTCAGGAAGGGAAAGTAATTTATCTGAGATCACACAGCTGGTCATTTGGGAGCTGAGATTTCAACCTGGGCCACCGAGCCAGCCTGCCTTGGCCATGCCAAGTCGGTTGGCCAGGGTGGCCCTAGGCAGTGCTGGGACCTGACAAGGTCTGGACAAGGCTGTGAGTCAATATTGTCCCAGGTTTGTTGTCTGGTCAGGAAAAGGATGACTTCAAGTCAACAGAGCAGGGAGACTGAGAGGATTAAAACCAGAAACGTAGAGGAAGTGATAGGGAAACACAGAGACTGAGATAGGAGGAACCAAAAGCTGGAAGCATAAATGGGCAGAAGAAAAGATGGACGTAGGCTGGGCAAAAAGAGGAGCTAAGATGAGGAAGAGATGGAGGCAGAGGAGCAGCAGCTGGGTGTGTTGGGTGCCTGGCTTGGTTCTGCCACTCTGCGGCTCACAGCTCCCCCCGAGCCTCAGCCAACTTAATGTTCCCATTTCACAGATGTGGGGAAACCGAGGCCCAGAAAGAAACAGTGCTTGCCCACGCCCTGTCCCGCCTCCAACCTCATCTCTGGTTATCCAGGTCTGTGTTCACTGCTGTGTGTCCTCAGGCCAGCTGCTTACCTTCTCTGGGCTGAAGTTTCACCAAAGGCTCTGAGGATGCCCAGGCTTGCTGGGCTTGGGTGTCAGGGAGGAAGCAAAGAGATAGCAGGAGTCCAGTCTGGCCAGCTGGGACTGTGAATTCCCTTACTCCTCCTCTGTCCTAGGGCCTGGAAGGGCTTCAGCTCTCCCATGGGGCTGACCTTGGCTGGTTTCCCCTCCCCACAGTGCCCATCCCAATCCCCAACCTCCAGCCTCCCAGCCCTCTCGTGCCAAGCTGGTGAGGCTCTAGTCCCTACCTGGCATGAGCAGGCTTCTAGAGTTCCCAACAGTGTGGAGATGCAGCCGGGTAGAGGTCATTGAGGGCCCAGTGTTTTGGCCTGGGGAAGAGTCCACCCAGCAGGTTCAGGGTGTCTCAACTCCGACTCGGCTCGCTGGTCAGTAAAGAAGGATGCCCTTCTTTCTTTCTCTCCCTTTGACCCATCAGCCTGAAACCAGGGGAAAGGTCACACAAGCCACCTTCGGTCCCCAGACAAGTGCCCCTCCTCCACCCCATGCCTGGTGCTCCCCTCCCCGCTGGCCACCGCCCCTGGTACAGAGCAGCCAGCTCTTCTGCCCGCTTACCTGCTGGTTTAGTTCTCCAGCGGCTCTGCCTGGGAGGGGCAGGATGCAGCTTGATTAGTATTAACCTGTCCCCGCCCTGCAGGGGGGGAGAGTGGGAGGGGCTCCCCACCCCTCCTCAAGGAACAGCGGGCAGCCCAGCTGGGAGGGAGTCCCGATAGTCACAGAGATGGTAACAATGTAGGGCTGACATTTCCAGTGCTTAATCTCATTCAGATTTCTTGACAGTGAAACTCCTGAAGGCAAAAGACCCGCCCAGGTGGTTGGCTCTGGCCCCACCCTGTGGCTTCAGTATTTCCTTTCCTCAGGAATCCGTCTCCAGGGAGCAGAAACTCTTGGTTCAAATACTGGTGCTTAAGCAGATCCCTTGCGAAATGGAAGGAAGAATAGCACCCTTCTCATAAGGCGGAAATCATAACAGCCAGTGTGCGCTGAGCTGATGGTGCCAGGCACAGCTCGACGTGCATTTAATCTTCACCGCTGCCTTTTGGGGTGTGGTGGAAACAGTGGCCCCAAGGAGTGGAAGAGCCCTGGTGGAGCTGGTTTCTGATGCCCAATGACAAATTGCAGAAGTTCCTATCTGATGAAATCTTTCATTAATCCTCGGCAGTAGGTAGGTGCTACTTTACAGATGGGGAAACGAGGCTCAAGGTGGCTAAGTGGCTTGCTCAAGGTGCTCTAGGCGGAAGTGGTCAGGATTCGAACCCAGACTCAACCTGATTAGGCCCCTACCAGGACTCCAGCGGGGAGGCAGCTACCCGCCCAGTCCCTCCCTGCTGAACAGGAAGTTCTCCCTCAGGATGTGGCCTCACTTTTGCTATCTCACAGTTGCTTCTGTTATTTGTAACGTAAAAATGTATCTTTATTATCAACTTTTAGACTCCTCTGCTGCTTACCAAAGCAAGAAAAATGCCAAAGCTTTACATTTCTTACCTGGGACCAAAAAGCCTTGACAACGTTATCACTTGCCTTTTTTGAGCATAGCCTGCCTTTGCGGCCTACAACCAAACCTGCTTACCACTCCCCAAGTATTTATAGTACATCTGCGCCACCAAAGTTTCCACACTGATCCTTGGAATATCCTTTCTGCCCCATCTCTTTCCAGCACAATCCTACCCCTGTTTCAAAGCCAATCCCAAATGCCACTCCCTTCAAAGAAACTTTTCCTAATTTCTTTATCTGACATAACCAGTGTGTATTGGGAGCTTAATACATGTTCGTTGCATACAAGAATGAATGACATCCAACCAAAATGTTCTCTTCTGTCATCTCCAGAAGTTTTTGTAAACTTGGTTGTTGTTTAATTAATAGGCTTGAAAAAATATTGCAGTTTTAGGTTTATGGGGAAGCATCCCAGCTACATTCTTCACAGAGGGGCGCATCGTCCACATTGGTCTGAAGCTTGCCATTTTGGTTAATATTTGTTAGAGATCTTTCTATATTCCGTACATTGAGATCTTCATTCAGTGACCAAAACCTCTATTGAGTGTCAGGCACTGTGGAGGTGCTTGGGATATAAAATTGAACAAAATACACAACCTTTGTCTTTGGAGAGCTGATATTGTAGTGGAGAGAGATGGGCAATAAACATTATAAATAAGGTAGTTATTTAGGACGATAGAAGATATGCTTTGTAGAAAGAAGAAAGAGGAGGTGAGGGGGACCTGGAGTGTGGGAGGACTGAGTAGGAGCTGGTCGCAGAGTCGCAGGAGCTAGGAGAGACACAGGGGGGTCCTCGAGTCGCAGGCTTGGGAAGGGTTGGAGGACATCCAAAAGCACCTGGATGAATGTAGCTCGCCTGACTGCCGGGCGTGTATCATTTGCTATCAAGAGTGCTGCAGCGCACACCCTGACAATCTGTTTCTTTGCTCATGTGTGGAATACCTGTAGACTCAGGTCCTAGCAGCAAATTACAACGGACTTGAGAGGGACCACGCAGTCCTCCAAAGACTCTGGGCCATGACCACGAGTTTCCCACAAAGCGCTTCTTAAACGGGGAGGTTCTCACATTCCACTGGGAGAGCATGGGGCAGAGATGAGCTCATCTGCAGTCAGTCCCCCAGGGCGGGCACAGGGCAAGTTTGAGTGCCAGTAGTGTTTCTGAATCGGTGAGTGGTCGGAAGGCTTAGAGCGTTGCAGTTATTCATAGAAGCCACCAGGCGGCGCAGGGAGCCCCAAGCGATGAAAGTTTGCAAGGGCGTCTGGCGGCTTCTGACCTTCTCACAAGGGGGTTGGTTGTGTGGGGCCTAAGTACCAGGGTGAGAAAAAAGTGGCGGATGGGAGAAAGGAGAGCAGAGGAAAGGTTGATGTGAGAGAAGAGAGGTGGAGAGAGGGGCTCCAAAGGGCGCCTTTAGACCAGCTAGGAACTAGTTTGCTTCCCACAAGGGCTCACAGCCTGATGCAGCTCCTCATCAAAGTGAATACTCAAGAGTCCAGAACACAGAAGAAGAAAAGTCATGGGACAAATTTGTACACTCATGTAGAAAAAAGTCCTTATAAGAAAATGTTACATATTCTTTAGGTATATGTATGTACTACCTATATATCCAAAGGAAAAAACCCTGCAAAAATAAATTTCAAATTGACAACAGTGGTTCCCTTTGTTCAGGGGAAGGAAGAATGAGGAGTGATCAAAGAGGACTTTAGCCTTAATGGAAATATTTCAATTTTCTGGGAGTCTATAACCCTGCTAGTTGTGTAATGTAACATTAACATTTACTTTAAAAAAAAAAGAAACACGAAGAAAAAGGAATAAAAGAAACATCAAGTGTCATCTTGTGTTGCATCAATAGAGGTCTTACATGCAGCTCAAAGGAGGTGACAACCCTCTCTGCTCTGCTCAGAACACATCTGGGACCTCCTTTCCTCTCTTTGGTTCTGTCCTGGGTAAACAGCAATGCCAGCTGAAGGCACGCCAAGAGTTGAAGGTGGGGGGAATGATACTGACATCTCAATGGGGTGCTGATGGGGGGAGCAGGCCCTTTACCCAAGCTGAAGAAACTGGGCTGGGAGGGGAGAAGATTCCAGGGGTGTGTGTGTGTGTGTGTGTGTGCATGTGTAAAATGGATTATTGCAAATAGATCTCTGCTAGTGCTCTGGGGCAGGATTCTAGGACTGAAGGTAGAGGTTCCAGCCCAGAAGGGTTAAAGATACCCTGTCCAGCTAAGCAGGAATGATACGGGCTAACTTGGGTATTTAGGGAGTGCCTAGACCAGGAATGTAGAGGTCCGTCCCCAAAATATCGAGTGCAAAGTGTTTTAATTAAATTCTGAGATGCAGATCGGACCTCAGTGCCTCAGTGTCTTCAGCTGTCAAATGGGTGGGGGATGGAATGGGGTCTCTGATTTTTTATTCCAGCTGCGTGGAAATCTTCCAAGGTTCTTTCTCCCTTCTTTGAGGCTGTCAACATGGGGATTTGCAGTTTCCACAATTAGCCACCAGAGGTCACCTTCTGATAGGGTTGAAAAACAAAACCAAACCGAACCAGTGTGGTCTGAGGGGGGAACCTGAGACTGAAGAGTCTTTCTTTCTTCCTTAATTTGCTCTTTTCTCTTTCAGTAACTATTGATGGAGGTCAGCTCCATCCTGTGCACTAGGGATACAGCAAGGAACACGTTCTCTAAAACGGGGCTGCTTTCTCACTCCGTTTTTTTCTCCCACACCCTACATCTGATCTCTTAGCAGATCCAGAGTTGGGTCCCCAACCCTGTCCGGCTCCCTTCACGTCTTGCCCGGACTATTGCAGTGGTGTTTCTTCACTGGCCATTCTGCTACTGCTCTTTCTCCCCTTCACCCCATTCTCAGCGCAAGGAAAGCTGGTGTCACAGAAGACTGAGCCTGTCCTGCTTCTGCTTTGAACACTCCCAACGCTTCTCAATTCCTCCTCAGGGGAACCCCCTTGTACCTGACCGCGGCTCCCTGCCTCTGTCCCCTCGCTCTCCACTCCAGCCACACTGCCCCCTTGCTGCCCTCTCACAGGCACACTCACTCCCTGCCTCAAGGCCTTTGCACCTGCCATTCCAAGTCTTTCTCCAGGTAACCCCATGGCTCTGCCTGCTCTTTTTAAAAAATCCATTTAAAAAGTAGTTTATTTACTTAATTTTAGAGAGAGGATAAAGGAGAGAGAAAGAGGGGGGAGAGAGACATCAATGTATGGTTACCCCCAACTAGGAACTCACAGGCAACCCAGACATGTGCCCTGACTGGCGACCCAAAGGTGACCCCTTATTAAAATAGTCTCATTGCTGTCACTCTCTGACTCCTCACGTCCTCCAGTTTTCCTTCACGTACCTTGATGTGTGTTAGACGTTCACTTATGTGTCTTGTTGAGTGCCTCCCATCAAGGACAGCTCAACAAGGATGGGACTGTGCCTGTTTTGCTCATGCTGAGGCCCTGGTGCCGGGCTGGGGCCTGGCGCACAGAGCAGGCTCAGGGAACGTTTGTTGAGTGGAAGGGGAGGCTTGAGGAGGGGCGAGTGCCTGGCTTTGGAGCTGAGGGAGAAGGAGGGGCTGCAGGGACTTCAAGGTTCCTGCTGGGACACTAGGGCTGCGCTGAGGGAATGGGCATGATGAAGGAGGGGGCCTGTCCTGCTGGGTGGGTGCTCACAGCGCATTGATTCCCTCACTTCCGAGACCCATTGTGGTCCTGCCCCCTACCCGCTGCCTGTGACCCTGACTCCTGGGAGCCAGAAGCCTGCTTCTGACCCGTGCTTTGCCCTGGGCTTTCCCTTCACCTCTTTCTTCTGCGAGATTGTGTGTCCTTGGTCCTTAGGAAGAGCATTGGCCCTGGAAACAGGGGACCTGGGTCAGGCCTGGGGATCAGTTTCCCTTCCTGTCCAGTGAGGTAGACAGCGAGAGGACAGACGTCTAGGCCCGGGCCCAGAAAAGGGCTGATGTGAGGGACTATGTCCTTCGGTCCCCTCTTCACTCCAGCCACTGCCAGAGTGGCCAGGCCTCTCACAGACTGGGGACAGTTAAGCTGTCTCCTGCCTGGCCCCAAACCTGAGAGCAGGTGTACTGAGAAAGGGTCAGAGGCAAGGCCCATGGTGTCGCTCAGCGCGCCAGAGGCCAGCGCTGAGGCATTTCAGTGTGAATTGTGGATATCATGAACTTTCACCCCCTCTTCCATTTCTGCATGTGTACGTCTTTTTAGGAGAAATGTCTATTCAAGGAGTTTTTTTTTCTATTGAGGTGTATAAATATTCAAATATATTTTGGATATCAATCCCTTATCAGATACACGATTTATAAATCTTTTCTCTGTTTCCTTGGCTGTGCAGAGATTTTTAGTTTGAAAGTCCCATTGGTTGATTTTTGCTTTTGTTGTCATATCTAAAACAGCATTGCCAAAATCGATGTCAAGGAGCTTGTTTTCTTATAAGAGCTGTGTGGTTTCGGTTTCTATGCTTGTTTAGGTCTTTAATCCACTTCCAATTAATTTTTGTGACTGGTGTAGGACATGAGTCCAATTTAGTTCTTTTGCATGTGGTTATCCAGTGTCCCCAACACCATTTATTTCATTTTATTAATTAAACATACCGAGGCGACATTGCTTTATGATACTATATAAATTCTAGGTGTACCATATGATTTGACATGTGTATACTCCATCTAAGAGATTATCATTTCCCCTAGAGTGTTTCTAGGCTCCCCTGTTAAGTATAAGTTGACCACCTCTGTGTGGGTTTATTTCTATGTTGTTTTTGATTCTGTTCCATTGGTCTATGTGTGTTTTTATGTCAGTACCATGCTGCTTTGGTGTTTTTCAAACCTCACCCGAGGACATTTCCATCTGTTTTAGAGAGAGGGGGAGGGAGAGAGAGAAACATCATGGGAGAGAGGCCTTGAGCAGCAGCCTCTGCACTCACCTAGACTGAACATCTGTGCTGGGACGGGGGGGGGGGGGGGGGGGGGGGGGGGGGGGGGGGGGGGGGGGGGGGGGGGTGGGGAGAAGGGTTTGCACACATCTGTGTCCGGACTGAGATGAACCCACAACCTAGGTGTGTGCCCCAACTGGGAACTGAACCCAGAACTTCGTTTACAGAATGACAGTCCAGCCACCGCGTGACAACAGCCAAGGCAATGTTTTGATTACTGTAGCTTTGTAACACTGATCTCTGTTTTAAAAGTTCTGCTTGAGCTGGGAGGAGTATGGGCAGGGCGAGAGAGGGCAGAAGTAGTCCAAGGTCTGATGTAGGATCCAGACAGAGATGGGTCAGGTGAGGCCACTTCATGCCCCTGTCCTAGTGCAAGGGGTGGTGAGGAGCGGGGCCTCAGATGGGCATCTGGGCCTGTGGGCTGCGCCTCAGCAAGAGCAAAGGGAGGCTGAGCTTGGAAGCAGCAAAGCTCATTTACATCTGGTTTGCTTACGTGGTGGAGGGGTCAAGTTGAAAGCCGGAAAGGCCTGCACCAGCCCCTTCGGTGGGGGGTCCTGGCTGTTAAGTTTTCACAAAGAGTCTGTCACCAGGCTGTGACCTTCCAGCTCAGGAGGTGCCTGTTTTCCCCACCTCCCTCTCTAGCTTGGCCCTGCCATATGGGGTTGGAATGCTAGGAGGACAAAGGGCTCTCACTCCCAGAACCCTCTTCCTCTGCAAAATCCCATCTGTCAGGCCCAACCTCTGACCTGGGACACAGAGTGGGGAAGGGGAGAACCCCAACCCTAAGGGAGGTCCCGCCTCTCCTAGCCTCCACCATCTGTTCCCTGCAGCTCGGGACTTGGCCACCTGCTCCATCTGATCCAGGCCAGTCGCCTCCCCTTTCTGGGTCTGGTTTCCCTGCGTGTCACCCACAGAGGTGGGACTGGGTGGCTTTTCCAATGATTTGTGTCCCACTTTTGTGACTGTTGCCATATCCATGGTCTACTTGTTCTATGGGTGAGTTAGGGTTTTAAAGTGAATGTACATTCCTTAAACAGGTTTAATTTAAAAAGAAATTCCACACTATATTTCTTTTCTTTTTAAAAAAGATTTTTATTGATTATTTTTCGAGAGAAGGGAAGGGAGGGAGGAAGAAAGGGAGAGAAACATCCATGCATGGCTGTCTTTCACCTGCCTCCAGCTACAGACCTGGCTGGAGACCTGGCTTGAACCTGGTCATGTGCCCTGACTGGGAATCGAATCAGTGACCTTTTGGGTTCACAGGCTGGCACCTATCCACTGAGCCACCAGGCAGGGCCACACTATATTTCTAAGTTGAAATTTATTATCATTTGCCATAATTAGAAAAATATGGGGGAAATAATGGAATCAGAATAAAACAATGTTATTAAATTCTAGTCTAGCTTCAAGTGAAAGAAGCCGGACACATTTATATGATATTTTAGAAAAGGCAAAACTACAGAGAAAAAGAGATCAGTGGTGACCAGAGCGGGAGGGAATTAACTGGGAAAGGGCATGAGGGTAGTTTTCCAGGAAGTGGAAGCAATTTCCTTCTTTTAAAAAAGATTTATAGTTTAGATGCATTTTCCATTAAATCATATCTATATCTTTTCTTAAACCATTCAATAAAATTGAGATGACTGTTTTTATTATTTCAAAATGGCTTTTTTTTAAATTGCATTGGCGATTACAGACATTTTTCAAAAATCATCAAAGTGTATACTTAAAGTTGGCGAATTTTATTGTATTTAAATTTACCTCCACAGACAAAATTTTAAAAAGGGAAAAAATTCCAGTTTAGCCCCGAGTCTGAGGCCCCCTCTTTTGATTGAAATTAGCAAGTATAGAGAGCAGATTGCAGAGTTAACACCACACAAAACCCTTTTCTCTGAGCTAACAAGAAACGGTGAAAGAGAATTGAAGAGGAAATAACTTTGACTCTAGAACTTTGACTATACTATCAAATACAACAGCCATTAGCCTTGTGTGGCTATCTTAATGTAAATTATTTAAAATTTAAGTCAGTTTTTCAGTTGTACTAGTCACATTTCTTTTTTGTTTTTCATAGTTTCTTTTTTAAATTTATTGATTTTAAAGAGAAAGGGAGAGAGAGAGGGAGCGATAAACATTGATTTGCTGTTCCTTATATATGCATTTACTGGTTGATTCTTATATGTGCCCTGAGTGGGGGTCAAACCCACAACGTTGTTGGCATGTTGGGACAAGGCTGTAACCACTTGAACTAGCCGGCCAGGGCACTAGTCACATTTTAAGGCCTCAATAGTCACATGTGTCTAGTGGCTGCTGTACAGTACTGAATAAGTACAGAACATTTCACCCTTACAGAAAGTTCTAGTGGACAGCACTGTCCTAGAGGATTTATGTGGTGTAGCTGATTTAAAATAGTCATCCCTCCTTTCTTCTACTCTGTGAAAGCCACCATCTCTTGGGCACTCAGACTTCCCATGGTGTCATTGATGGCCTATGGACCACTTCATTTTTAACTCTAAGAGCTGAGCGTGGTGGGAGTCTAGGGTTTTTAGACTGGGGGGACCCTAAACATTTGAAGACCTCAGCATTAAAATATTCTGGGACTTTCTGATTCAAAACTTGTTTATGTTCCTGGGATAGGAAGGCTTTGGGAGCGGAGAGCTGATGGGGCTCAGCTGGGGCCAAATCCAGCTGGGTCCCTGGGCTTGTCTGCTCCCCGCTGTGTCCCTCAGCTGCCATCCTGTCTGTCCCCCACCCCCAGGAGACCTGGAGCACAAGCGTGTGGGCCCTCTGCCAGGATTGGGGATCTATCAGGAACCCCCACGGTTGTGCAGTACAATCTCTGATATTGTCATTAGCATAGAACACATTCATCAAGCCAGGTCCTGGCCGGGTCCTGCATAAGGGTTTTGCTTGCATCATCCTAGGAACTCAATGCAACATCTTATGATGTAGGTGAAATGGTTGTTTGCATCAAGGATGACAGAACTGAAAGTCCAGAGTTTAAGGAACTTTCCCAAGTCAGGCAGCTGGTGGGTGGTAAGCCAGGGTTGGAACCCTCACAGACTGACCCCTGAATTCCTGTTCTTGACCTTAAATGTCTGCTTTTTATCTCTACCATCTAAACTCCTCCCTGAGGCCTACAGACTCTCAGCAATTTGATGTCAGCCTATTCCTGTCTTTGTTCCAGCCACCCGCGTTTTAGCTCAAATACATCAACCTTCTTCTTGGCCCACACTGCGCCTGCTCAGCTGTCCTCCAGGTTTCTGCACACCCGCCCCTCCTCCCCCTTCACCCTCTGCTCAGAGGACCGGCCTCTCTCACCACGCTGTATAATGCGGCCCCTTTTCCCTCTTGCCTATTTCTCTACTCTGCTTTATTTTTGTTTATAACATTTCTCACTGCTCGATTCACTTCCTCAGCCATTGTTTTGTCTCCTTCACTAGACTGTAAGTCCCTGAGCTCCCATCTCTCCTCTTAGTAGCTGGCACACTCCCGGGGCTCAGATAATGTGTGTGGAATGAGTAAACACATTTCAAAATAAGCCAAGAGGAGTTGAAGGAGGGAGGTCTGCAGGGGCAGGCAGGCCTGCCCAAGTCCTTTCTCCAAAGCTGTAGCTGCTGTCTCCTAACCGTCCCGACAGAAAGCGGAGGAGCAGAAGAACCCGGAGGCAGAGGAATGCTCAGCCCCAGCTGCAGCTCAGTGATGTAACTCTGAGAGCCCGTTTTTTAATCCTTCCCCAGCCCCTTCTCAGTCGGTTACCCTGGGAGCACCCAGGAGGTTGGCTGGGGGCCAGCACCACCTCCACAACTCACGTGCAGCGGCAAGGTGCGCAGGCCTGCGCCGGGGGCTGCAACATCCTAGTGCTGGGGCAGGGAGGTCCCAGCTTCTCTCATTGCGCAGGGCGCTGGCTTTATTCTCATCCGGCTCTGGGCCAGGAGGTTGAAAAAAAGAATCTGGGCCCAATGCTCCCTAACAAAACAGAAAGGGGATCAGCCTGATCTGGTCACAGGAAGGGCTTTCCTCTGAGGGGGCAGCCCAGCAGTCAAAGTGGAAACTTTGTAGGGGCCCCAGGTGGGAATTTCACTCCCATCTAAAGCAACAATGACTAATATTTAGTAGCACTGATAGTGATCGTGTTTCTTGACCGTTTACCGCAAGATAAGCCCCCTGCAGGATGCTCAGGGGCCATTATCTGATCTGATTCTCATAACGCCCCTGGGAAGCGGGGAAGAAGCTGTAGCTCAGGCGGGGGAGCCAGGTTCCCAGGGTCGCATAAGCAGGAGGGTGGAACCACCAGGAATGCCACCCTGCACCATGTCACCCCTCTGAAAGCCCCTTGGGAGGAGAGAAGCAGCGAGGGCAGGGGATATTCAGGAGGCAATCTTCAAACCTTTTCTCAGTTCTGTTCTGAAATGTCAACTGAGTGCCCACTGTGGGCACTGGGCTGGGCACCGGGGTGTGGGGGGTAGAGCAGGTCAGTCCCTCCTACACGTGACGTGATGGGCTTACTTTCGCCTATGTGGGGGAAGAGTGGACCTGTATACATGAACATGTGCAACACAATTCAGTATGATGGGAGAAACCCAGGAGACTGTGGGAACATGGGAAAGGGTCCCCGGCCCAGCTGGGGAGGGGACAGGAAAGGCTCCCGGGAAGTGACTTTCACAGGACATGGGGGAGCGGGCCAGGAGAAGAAAGCGCAGGAAGAGCTCTGCGGGCACTGGGCACTGGGCACTGAGCAGGGTGATGGGTGATGGTGTGGAGGGGCAGCTCCAAGCAGCTGGGTGTTGCTGGGGTGGCTGCATAGGGCAGGGAGTTGGGGTGTGGACGCTGCGAGGGTTGTTCATACACCTGGACCCAGAGAAAAGCCCCCAAAATCTCTCTCCCTAAGCAGAGAATGGGGAACAACCAAAGGCAGAGGCTGGCCACTCCATTTCTGTAAATAATAGAGCTTAGTAAGGGAAACTTACATACAGGACATGTCTTGAGCTGCAAGACAAGTTGGATCCCTGGGTAAAGGAAGGGGGAGGACAGTCACAGGTGCTAATACGTGAATGCTACCTGATATGCGAATTACGTTGCTTGACCGGGTCAGGACAACAACCTGTTCCAGGAACCAGCACGTAGCCGGAGGCAGGGAGGGCTGCTGAGTGACGTCAGAATGAACGTCAACTACGATCAGACCGACGCTAAGATGGGTTTGCAGAAAGCAATCTCTGTTCTGGCCCAGGGTCCAGCTCGCTGGAGGACAGTGGTCATGTCCTGAAACAGTCTCCTCCACAGCCTGGGCTCTCAGGATGCTCCTCTTGAGCTGAGCCCTCCCCTGCTGGGTCTCCTGGCTGACGCTTTTCCTGGAAATCCAGGGGGAGAGTGGGCCCCTTAAACTCCAAGGGTTGGCAACTGTATCCTGGACCTTATGGTTGCTCTGATCCTGCAGGGTTTAGCAATGCTCTAGAAAATACTCTTGTTACATCTTTCTGAGTTGCCTTCATTATATGGTTAGGGCCAATTTCTAAAAGCCCAGTGGCTAGATCAGAGTATATGCCTAATGATGTAGCATAACATTTCTCAAATTTTTTTGAGAAATGTGATTATGTTACCATCATAAAAGGACATCCCAATTGACCTTCTCAGTTTCCGTGTTTGGAAGGACATATTTGGGCTGAGTGCCTTTTTTAAAAAAACCCTTGCCCAGGGATATGTCCATTGAGAGGAAAGAGAGAGAAAGAGAAACATCGATTGGTTACCTCCTGTATGACTGGGGACCAAACCTGCAACCTAGCTATATGTCCTGAGCAGGAGTCGAACCTGCAGTCTCTTGGGGTATGGGACAACTCTCCAACCAACTGAGCCACACTGGCCAGGGCTGGGCTGAGTTATCTTTTGTTTATTATTACTATTATTTTTTAATTTAAAAATATTTTATTATTTTTAGAGAGAGGGGAAGGGAGGGAGGAAGAGAAGGAGAGACACATCAATGTATAGTTGCCTTTTGCATGCCTCCAGCCGGGGACCTGGCTGGAGACCTGGCTTGCAACCCAGGTATGTGCCCTGACTGGGAATTGAACTGGCGATCCTTTGGTTTGCAGGCCGGTGTTCAATCCACTGAGCCACACCAGCCAGGTGAGTTGTCTTTTAATTCACTGCCTTGTTTTGTTCTCTCATAGAATATCCTTAAGTGTCACTTATTAAAAAAATAGATAATACATTTATTTTTTTTAATTTTCCTTTAAAAAATTGATTATGCTATCAGTTGTCCTGATTTTCCCCTCTTTGCCCTCCTCCACTGAGCACCCCCAACTCCCTCAGGCAATCCCCCACCATTGGTCATGTCCATGGGTCATGTGTGTAAGTTTTTTGGCTACTCCATTTTCTGTACTGTACTTTATATTCCAATGGCTATTCTGTAACTACCTGTTTGTACTTCTTAATCCCCTCACCTCTTCAGCCATTCCCCACAACCCCTCCCAGCTGACAACCATCAACGTGCTGTATCCATGATTCTGTCTCTGTTTTCCTTGTTTGCTTAATTTGTTTTTTAGATTCAATTGTTGATAGATGTGTATTTGTTGCCATTTTATTGTTCACAGTTTTGATCCTCTTCTTAAATAAGTTCCTCTAACATTTAATATAATAACGGTTTGGTGAGAATAAACTCCTTTAGTTATTTCTTGTCTGGGAAGCTCTTTATCTGCTCTCTGATTCTAAATGATAGCTTTGCTGGGTAGAGCAATCTTGGCTTTAGGTTCCTGCTTTTTATCACTTTGAATATTTCTTGCCAATTCCTTCTAACCTGCAAAGTTTCTTTTGAGAAATCAGCTGACAGTCTTATGGGAACTACCCTGGAGGTAACTAACTTCTTTTCTTTTGTTGTTTTTAAGATTCTCTTTATCTTTAACCTTTGGCATTTTATTTATAATATGTTTTGGAATGGGCCTCTTTGCATTCATATGGTTTGGGACTCTCTATGATTCCTGGACTTGCATGTCTATTTCCTTCACCACTTCAGGGAAGTTTTGTTTTTTTTTTTCCTCATTATTTTTTCAAATAAATTTCAAAGTTCTTGATCTTTCTCTTCTCCTTCTGGCACTCCTATGACGCAAATGTTAGACCTCTTGAAGTTGTCCCAGAGGTTGCTTATACTGTCTTTATTTTTTTGGATTTTTTTTTCTTGTTCTGATTGGTTGGTTTTTGCTTCCTTATAGTTCAAACCATGGATTTGATGCCTGGCTTCATTCACTCTACTGTTGTTTCCCTGCAAATCCTTATTTCAATTAGTGTATCTTTCATGCCTGACTGGATCTATTTCGTGCTGCGGAGGTCCTCACTAAGGTCCTTGAGCATTCTTATAACCAGTGTTTTGAACTCTGCATTTGATAGATTGCTTATGTACCTTTCATTTAGCTCTTTTTCTGAAGCTTTGATCTGTTCTTTCATTTGGGTCATATTTCTCTGTCTCCTCATTTTAGCAGTCTCTCTGTGTTTGTTCCTGTGTATTAGGTAGAGTGGCTTTGGCTCCATGTCTTGGTAGTGTAGCCTAATGTAGTAGGTGTCCTGTAGGGTCCTGTGGCACAGCCTTCCCTATCACCCAAGCTGGGTACTCAAGGTGCACCCTTCGTGTGGGCTGAGTAAACTCTCCTCTTGTAGTTGAGCCTTGGTTGCTGGTGGCAGTTCAATGGGAGGGATTTACCCAGGCCAGTCAGCTGCAAGGACAGGCTGTGACCACTGACCACCAACCTCCACCCTCTGTGGAAGACCAGCTGTTCAGAGGTAGGGTGGTGGTTCTCCGATGTGGTAACTGTCCACTGGGTGTGCTGATCCTGGGGTTTCCTGGGTGACGCAGGTGTGTTTTGCCCAGGGCCACCCTGGCTGAGCTGTAAAGCAATCTGAAATGGCTGCAACTTGGGCTGGGCTTGGAGATTCCCAGGTGAAGCCACACTGTAAAATGAGGCTGATGGTGCATGTTGCTATTGCTGGGCCTGGGGCTCACTGAGGCAGCTGTTGTCTTTTGAGGGGATTTAGGAAGTTGTGTGGTGTGAACCAAGACTAGTCATTCATAGGGAAAAGCAGCATGGGTGGGCTGGTCAGTTGGGTGGGGTGGAGCCTCTCAGGATCTCCAATGTAGGTCAAACAGTGTTAGCTGGGTTGATGGAATCTCAGATATGGTGCCAGCTTGCTGGCTCTGTGGGTCTGTGGGTGGAGGGTTTAGAAAAGGGACAATGGCTTCTGCTCTCCTTCATGCCAGACACTTCAGTTCCTCCCTGTATGCCACTGGTGCCTTTCAAGCTGCTACCCTGGTGCTGGAGCTCAGAGGGAGTGAGTCTGAGTAGGTGAGTCTGGGTGTGGGTTCTTTAAGAGGAAATGCTTGGGGTTCCAGAAGTTTCTTCCACTGACTCAATCCCCTCTGGTTTTTGCAGCCAGAAGTTGTGGGGACTTACCTTCCTGGCACTGGAAACCTGGGTTGGGGTGCCTGGTGTGGGGCTGGGGCTCCTTGCTCCTAGGATATCCCTCCCAAATTTTTATCCACCACGCGTGAGTGTGGGACCAGCCTGTACCCCTCCTACCAGTTTAGATGGATGTGATTTCTTTAATTTCGTAGTTGTCAGACTTCCATTCAACTCCATGTCTGGTGGTTCTGAGTGACAGTTGTTCTACATTTTAGTTGTAATTTTGATGTGGTTGTGCAAAGTGGTAAGCCATGTCTGCACAAGCTGTCGTCTTGGCTGCAATAGATAATAGATAGATAAAGTACAGAACCCAAAACATATTAAAAATATTTTCTAAACAGCTTTTCTTCTTTCTCTGTTCCCCAGTTAGCCTAGTCGCCACCACCAGGACTAGTTTCTAGTGCATCCTTCCAGATGAGGTCAGATGCAAGCCAACGTGTACAGAGAGAACACCCTTTAAATCAAATGAAACTACAAAATACAGGCTTAGAGTGCACAGAATATAGGGAACTGACATCTAAGGCTGATTTCTTCTTGGTTTCGCGTGGAAGTGATAAAAACACTGCCAAGGTTGGGGTGTTGGAGGAGGCATGGAAGCATGTAGGCCTGTCTACAGAGCAAGATACTTTTATTGGTCATGTGCTGGGTCAGGATAAAGTCATAAGGATCCTCCAGCTCTCTCTGATCTGCACACAATAACGACAGCTTATCCACCTTAATTTTACTGGCTCTCCCTCCTCATCCCTACATGGTTAGGGAATGAAGGGACTGGGACACTTTCCATCTCTAATATGGCACCAGGATTGAACAAATCCTTGAAGATAGGTGGCACCACCAACATGCTGTTGGCAGGTAAAGATGCTCAGAGTTCTGGAATAGAAATGTGCCCAAACAATCTCCCTTTGTGAGGCCTAACTTGGCGTCCAAGGGAGGTTCCTTCTGCCCTCTGTTTGCCTCACTTCCTTACCTTGGGAATGAGGCTCAGCACTTTTATGTTGTTTTATTTGTTTTAGGCTCCAGGGCAGACAGGACATA
Source organism: Noctilio leporinus (assembly GCA_004026585.1). Lineage (NCBI taxonomy): Eukaryota > Metazoa > Chordata > Mammalia > Chiroptera > Noctilionidae > Noctilio > Noctilio leporinus. The sequence goes on along the minus strand of PVIW01001010.1, from coordinate 70,731 downwards.
GGCATCTGAAATATGTCCCAACCCCTGATTGCAGGTGTGGGCCTTAGAGAAGAATCTGACCACCACACCATTCTCGTCATTCCTGACCTTAAAATGGGGAAGCTGAGGTCTGGGAGGCACCCTAGCAGTGTGTTCACATGGTCATGTGCTTTTGTAAAATCTGCCAAATCAAGGTATTTTAACCCACTCTGTTAAAACCAACATCTCCTTTCATTCTTACTTCCCCTTGTGTCCGATGACATTGGAATGAGTGCTAGCATTTTGGGGATCTGGCTAAGGGGACCTTGGCATTTCGTTTGGGTTTAGTGGCTTTATTTACGTTTTCTCCAGTCACTTTTGTGAATAAATTATTACCAATTGACTTGGTATAGGAATGGTTCCAGACTACCACTACCTAGAGTACTGAGCAGACTCAGGTGGTACTGTTACATGGAAGTTCAAGTCAGAGGTTATATCTTGATACATATGAGTTGTCTTACTTGTTTGTGGGAAGTATTATGGAAGTAATTCATAAAAGTGATGTTATTTTTGTGGATTTTGTAATGTTTGTGGAACCTTTGTTGTGGTTCCCTTTATCTTTCTAATGAAGCTATCCCTTTATTAGCGGATTTTATACTTGTAAGTTTGTAGCTCTTTTATTAAATGTCTCCCTAAATTGTATTTGCCTCAGAAAGTACAAAGCTGGGATCTGCCCCTACTTGGTTTTCTCTGTCTTTTACGATCACAAGACGCTCCTTGCCTTTCTGCACAGCTACTGCCACTCAGGCCACACCCATTTACACTGAGATGTAACAAGAGTTGAGAGGATTCCTTCTGGATCCAGACAAACCTTTGTTTTCTCATGTATAAAATAGAAATAATAGAATCTATCTTCTAAGATGGTAATAGAATCAAATGAGAAAATGTGTGTAAGGCCTCAAATCATAATCTGGCAGAGGGCACAGTTGGTGCCAAGGTTTGCTATTTAGCTGGTCTTTACGAATATAGCCAGAAGCCCGGTTTCTGACAGTACCTGTTCTGATTTGGTAGGTGCTACAGCACCCAATCATTGTTGGCTATTGGTATGTTTTTAACAAAAACCTTTCCAGCCCTGGCTGGTGGCACAGTGGATAAGGCGCCATCCTGTGAATCCAAAGGCTGCTGGTTCGATTCCCAGCCAACCTGCACATAACCAGGTTGCAAGCCAGGTCTCCAGCCAGGTCCGTAGCTGGAGGCAGGTGAAAGGCAATCATACATTGATGTCTCTCTCCCTCTCTGCCTCTTCCCTTTCCCACTCTCTGAAAATAATAAATAAAATCTTTTTAAAAATTTAAAAAACACCCTGGCTGGTGGCACAGTGGATAAGGAGCCGGCATGTGAACCCAAAGGTCTCTGGTTCAATTTCTCAGCCAGGGCACATAGCCAGGTTGCAGGCCATGTCTGCAGCCTGGTCTCTGGCTGGAGGCAGGGGAAAGGCAACCAACCATACATTGATGTTTCTCTCCCTCTCTGCCTCTCTCCCTTCCTCTCTCTCTGGAAATAATAAATAAAATCTTTAAAAAATTTAAAAAAACCCTTCCACATTAAAAAAATATATATATATTTATTTTTAGAGAGAGGGGAAGGGAGGGAGAAAGAGAGGGAGGGAAACATCAATGTGTGGTTGCTTCCCATGGGCCCCCAACTGGAGGACCTGGCCTGCAACCCAGGCAAATGCCCTGACTGGGAGTCAAACTGGAGACCCTTTGGTTGGCATACCAGCACTCAATCCACTGAGCCACACCAGCCCGGGAGGTAGGTTTTTATTTATTTATTTTAAATGGACTTTATTGGGGTGACATTGGTTTATTAAATTATATAGGTTTCAAATATACAATTCTATATTACATCATCAATATATATTTTCTCATTTTTTTCTCAATCCCTCCGCCCTTGCTCCAGCCACCCTCATTGGTAAATTATTATTCCTCTCCCTTATTTACTGGAGGTATATACACAGTAAGTGCTCAGTCATTGGCATTCCTATCCAAGAATTTGAAAGACACTAGCTGGAATAGAAAACAGAGGCTCGTTCTAAATTGAGCAATGCCCTGGACTCAGTGACTCACAGCTGTGAAATGTCCTCATCTCTAAGAACCTTTTGAGTTAATTTATTCTAATCCTTTAAAAATATTTTTCTTGACATGCTTAAATGTTGGAAACGTGAAAATCCATAAAAATAACAAAGAAAAAATTAACCAGTTATTATACATGATTATGTATCTATATGTGATACTATTATACATTTAATACATATTTATGTTGTACGTGGTGCTTTAAAACATGCTTTTGAAAAAACTAACACTTTCTTAGCATTCCCCCATACCTTAAATATCTTTTAATTATATCATGTTTAATTACTGCATAATATTCCTCATAAGTAAGTGGGGAAAATTAAAGGTACCCATCTAAAGGGTTATGCCATGAGCACTGGTTAAGAGTCATGTCATGTAAAGCTATCTGGATTGTAAAAACTCAATAAACTTAGCTCTTTCACGGAGTGGATTTATATCACCATTTCCTTCTCAATGAGCAGCGGGGTTATTTCCATTATTTTGCTATGATAAATAACACTGGGCTATATTAACATTTGCTCATATCTACAGTCATTTCCTTAGTAAATTTCGAAACCTCTGGGTTTGCACATATTTTAAAGATAACTAACTCCCTGTTGTGCTGTTACGGTAACCAAGAGAGGGGCTTGCCGGGGCTCAAACAGCGAGTTAGCTGCAGTCAGGACTAAAAATCAGTCCCAGCACCCTCAATGTAGAGATCCGGGCTAAGGCAGCCACATGGAGAACAGCCCAGCGCGAAGGGGCGGGGCTGCTTGCCCATCAAACCAAAGTTAAACAGTTGCCTGGCAACTTGGGCGGCGCGGCGTTCGAACGGAAGCGAAGAACCAATCAGGATGTCCGGGGCAAACCATTTCCGTGCCGGGGGTAGTGGTGGGGGGAAAGTCACGCTCACTTCCTTTTTCTCTGTGCACCGGGACCTGCGTTCAGGTGGGGGCTTTGCGACAGTCTGGTCCTCTGGCTCAATTCGGGTGCGGAGAAGAGCTCAGAAGAGGTCCCTGCTCTGCAGGTTTCCATGCGGGGTGTCCCCTTCCCCACCAGCGGCGTTGGACGTGGCCATTCCGACCAGCTTCTTGCTGCTGGCCTTCCCAGGACCCGAACTTGAAGTCCCGGGACTCGCCTAGGGTGGGCTCCAGGTGAGGGTGCTGGTGGTCTGGGGCGTGAGCTTGGGTCCGGGGTGCTCCATTCACCCAGACCCTACGGTGTGTGTCGTCTCCGCATCATACCTTGTTGGGAGGCGGTGGTACGCCATTTCACAGATGAGAATGCTGGGGCCCACAGAGGCAAGTGTCTTTCTGCTCCATCTCGCCGTCTCTAGCCTAGGTAGATCTAGATTTGCCTTGAGAGGGGTAACTGGTGGTCAGTATTTCAGCCTCTTAGCGGCAGGGACATGGTGTATGGAGTTGTGGCCGGATCACCTCCTTTCTGCCCCTTCCCGACACCATCTCCGGGTGCCTCTTCAGGGCACCTGTCTTCTCCAGCTCACTAGGGGTTGGGCTTGGTCCTTCTGCCCATGGGGTCCCGAATTACAGTGCTGTTCCTCTCAGAGGGTCGCTCTGGGGGTATCGGGCGGGACTGACATTTCTGGGCTAGATGCCAAGTAAACAATACGTGCTCAGACCCTGGAGTCACTGTTGAACTCTTGGAAATCTGGCCTGGATTGGGGAAAAGGATAGAGACAGCCCCCCAACGGAAGCCACTAGTCACCAGAGCCTCCGGTAACTTTGGAGTTGGGAGTGGGGCCAGGACTCTTCCTGGTGAGCTTCTGACCTAGAGACTATGTTCTGCCTCCTGACAAGGACCCCCACCCCCCGAATTCCCAATCCCCATCCCACCTCCAGCCCCCAAGTTACTATTATTGGTTGCTTTTTGCCCCTGGAGAAATTGAGGTTCTAAGAAGATAAGCACCTTGCCCAAAGTCATACAGTCACATTTGGCGCGCCTAGGATTGGCTCCCAGTCTTTCTGGCTTCCGTCTTAGGATCCTAGACACTCAGAATCAAAGCATCTGAGAGTCTTGAATTTCTTCAAGGGGAGTTATCCTCTCTCCTCTCTGCTCTCCTTTTGGCTCTGGGGAGAGGAGCTCTGGGAATTTAGAAGAAAACAAGTCTTTCATTTATTTTTCAACAAGTATTTATTGACTCCATATGCCCTGTCCTCCCCTTTGTCTATTTATTTTTTTCAGTAGCATTTACCCCATCTGATGTCCTATATATTTCACTTTTTGGTGAATTTATTACCTTCCTCAACTGGAATATGATGTAAGGATAGGGTTTAGAATAAGGTGAGGTACTTGCTTCCAATGCAAAATTGTGGGGTGCCCAAAACCTCTATAATGAAAGTAAACTAAAGCTGATATTTATTGACCATTTGTGGTGTATTCTTTCTGCTGACCGAAGATAACTCATTTGGCCTCTGTGAAGCACAGTTGCCCCATCTCTGTCACAATGACAAGTGCACCCTTTAGTCCAGCTGTCCCACTTCTGGGCAAAATGATGTAGGTGCAGTTATGCTGTAGTGTGGCGTGTAATAGGGAGAGACCGGACACAGATTAAGTGGCATCAGCAGGGGCTGAATGGCCCTTTATGCACTGAGGTGGCACAACATATATTAGTCAAAAACATATATTATTAAGCATATTACTAACACAATAATATATTAATAACATATTATTAGGAACAACATACATTACTGAGTAAAAGAACAAGATGGAAACTGTACACGCCGAATGTTGCCATGTCTGTAAAAAAATAAAAAAAGAAAGAATGTAAGCCCATTATTTCTTGTGTCTGCCTAAAATTACCCTGGAAGGATACAACCGTCTGGTTACAGTGGTGCCTACAGGGAAGGGAATTGTGTGGCTGGGGACAGGAGTGGGAGGGAGTTTATTTTTACTTCATTCCCTTTTATAGCTCTGGATTGCTGGATTTGAGCCATGTGCATATATCACCTGGTTGAAAAATTATATATATAATATATAATATTATATAATATATACAATATATAATCTATTATATATATATATATATATATATATATATATATATATATATATAGTTATAAGTTAATCAAAAGATCACTACCCTGCCTATGATCTGTCACTGACTTGCTGTGTGGCTTTGGGCAAGTTTCTTCACATCTCTGGTCCAAGATAAGCTATGATGGGTGAGCTCAGGCCTGGGCAGAGGGCAATTCAAAACAGAATGCAGGCTTGGCTGTGGGTCTGCCCTAACCCCCACCTTCCCCATCCTGTGTGTGTGCCAGGTCCTTCCCTAAGGCTTCGCATGTGGCATTGCCACCGCCAAGCCCCTTTGTCCCCATTTTGCAACCTCAGGTGCACATGGAGGCCCAGAGAATGGAGTTGGTGCAGGTGAGCCTTCAGTGGGCCAAATAGAAGATTGCTGCCTTAGGTGACTGCCCCCGCATCCTTCCCACAGCCTGCTCACCTCTGTCTTCCTAGGGTTTGTGCAAGGCTGACTGGGCAAGGCTGACACCAGGCAGGTCAGGGCATGAGCTGTCTAGGGAGACTCCAGAAATAGCATGAGGCCTGGCATGGCTCTGGAGGATGCCCAGCTATCTTGGTGTTTCTGACCTTGACAGCTGGGCTGAAATTGAGCTGGAGCTACACTACTGTCTAGTCCCCTCCCTGATGCTTGGAGCCTTCCTGATCCTCCCTTGCCTCCACCTAGGTTTGGGTTGGGCTCCTACTGAAGAGAAGGAGATAAGCAGGTGGAAGGAAGGGCTGGAGGTGGGGTTACAGAATATCATGGAAGTTGTAAACATCAGAAACTTTATCTCCTGCCCCCTTAGCAAAGAATGAAAATCACTAACACCTTTTGAGTAGTCACTGTGTCCTAAGTACTTTATAAATATGAACTCATTTAATTCCCTTAATACTATGATGTAAAGTAGTTACCACTGTTATTACTTCCATTGTACAAAGTGAAACAGCACAAGAAATGTTTAGTAACTTGTACAAAGTCACCTAGAGCTGGAATTCAAATCTGTGAAGTCTGGCTCCAGACTCCGTATTCTCTTTCATTTTTTAAAATGTATTAAGATAAACTTGATCATTTTAACCATTTTTAAGTGCACAGTTCAGCGGGATTAACCCCCTTTACATTGTTGTGCAACTATAACCACCACCCATTTCCAGAACTTTTTCATCTTCCCAAATAGAAATGTTATTCTTATTAAGCACTGATTCTTTAAGCTCCTCTCTTCCAGCCCCTGGCAACCACCATTCTGTTGCCTGTCTTTATGATTTGACTACTCTAGGTACTCATCTAATGGAAATCACACAGTATTTGTCATCTTGTGTCTGCATAGTTCACTTAGCATAATGTCTTCAAGGTTCACCTGTGTTACAGCATGTGTTAGGATTTCCTTCCTTTTTAAGGCTAAATAATGTTCCATTATATGTGTATATAACATTTTGTTTAATCCATTAACGGCCACTTGGGTTGCTTCCATCTTGTGGCTATTGTGACTAATGCTACTGTGAACATGGGTGTACAAATATCTGTTCAGTTCTCCGTTTTCAGTTCTTTTGGGTGTATACTAAAAAGTAGAAATGTTGAACCCTATGGTAATTCTATTTAAAAAGTTTTGCCTAACCTCTATATTCTTTCCATAGTGGCTGCACCATGTAAATTCCCAACAATATACAAGGGTTCTCATTTCTCCCCATCCTCACCAATATTTGCTATTTTTGGGGGGTGAGGGGTGTATTTGTATTTTTTGTTGTTGTTGTTTGTTTTTTTGCTAATGGCCATCTTAATGAATGTGACATGGTTCTGAGGTATGTTTTCCTAATAATTAGTGATGTTGAGCGTCTTTTCATAGGCTAATTGTCTGTTTGTATACCTTCACTGGAGAAATGTCTATTCCAGTGACTCTGTATTCTTAGATTTATAACCTTTGACAGAAGTTGGTTAACATTCTGGGCTGATGAAGGCCTCACCCAGGAGCTGGGTACTAGAGCTTTTGGGAGGTTTAATAGTTACCATAGTTCACACCTTGGTGGCATTTGTCATACACAGACCTCCTGCTGGGAGGGAGGCACTGTTAAGAGTCCTGCTTAACCGCTGAGGAAACTGAGGTATGGAGACATTGAACAACTAATCACTGGTGGAGCTGGGATTTGAACCCAGGCAGGCTGGGTTCCAGAGTCAGCGCTACAGAGTTGGTTAGTGAGATGGACTGGAGTGAGGACACTGCACCAGCAGGTGCAAAGGTTCGGAAGTGGTGTCTGGAGATCTGGAAACAGAACAGGACTCAACTTTGAATGGGGGTGACTTGAGGCTGGGGCCAGTGGGGGAAGGCCTGGGGCAGGGGCAGGGGCTGGGAGGAGGCTTGACACCAAGGGGTCTTGGTCTTTCAGTTTCAGTTCCAGGGCTGCAACTAGGTTAATGGGTTCACTCCTGTGTTCAGTCCACGGGGGAGGACAGTACGGAAGAATGTGATGGAGTTCCCAGCCCTGTCCAGGAAATAGGAAACAGGTAAGTTACAGATAAATGAACATCTAAACTAACAAGGTGCAATGACTGCTTGGAAGGGAATGGATCAGCTGAGAGTGCTTGTGGGAGCCTCAGAGTGGTCAGGGAGTTCTCTCTGAGGAGGTGACACTTGAAGTGAGACCTGTAGGAGATAAGGGAAGAGGTTCCAGGCAGAGATCAGATGGTACAAAGGCCCTGAGGCAGGAAAGACTGTGATATGTTCTGGAACATCTGGGATGTTATGTGCCTGGAGCATAAAAGGTTGGCCATGAGGTGGGAAAGGAGGGCAGGGACTAGGTTTGGGAGGGCCTGAGGGCCGAGTGGAGAGTTTGGATTTTATTCTAAGGTGATAGGGAGCCCTGGGGGTTTTAAGGAGAGCAGTGATGAGATCTGATTTCTGTTGGGAAAACATTTCTATTATTGCCCCTATTTTATAGCTGAGGAGACTGAGATCCAGAACCATAGCCAGGACTGCTTCCTAAGGCAGCTTCTCCTTTTGGCTTCTCTTGATAAGTGACCAAAGCCCAATATTGGAGACCTATTATCCCTCCTTCCTCTGAAGACTCACACCTGGATTCAAATCTCAGCTCTGCCATGTACCAGCTTTGTGAGTTCAGAAAAGTGGCTGTACCTCTCTGTGCCTCAGTCTTCTCAACTATGAAATAGCCCTAATAGTAGTACCTATTCCACAGGTGGGTGTGAGTGGTAAATGCGTTAACATATATAAGGAGCTTGGAAGAGTGCCAGGCACAAAGAAAGCCCTCAGAAAAATTATCTATTTTATTATGAAAATTATTATTGTTGATTTGCTTTTTACTACTGTTAGTACAGTAACTGAAACCTCCCCCTCCCCATTGTTGACTCAGTGGAGGGCCCCAGGCAGGGACCCAACAGGCCACTGTGGGGAGTGATGGTCTTGTTGCCTCTCTCACCCTCTAAAATCAGGCCCCAGGGCCTGGAGGGGGCCCCAGGATTGACTCAGTCCCAGGAGTAGACAGCTGTTTCCTGACTCATTTCCTGTCCCTTCGTGCCCTCCTCCCCAATTTGTCATAGTCCTCTCCAGGCACAGACATGGAACCTGGCCCTTTTCAGACTCCTCAGGGTCCAAGGCTGGGGGCCCTTTCTTCTTTGGGTCTTAGCATCCCAGGGGAAACTGGCCTAATCAAATGTGCCACCTGAAGTGATGTAATAGGGCTTAGGCTGGCAGAGGAGACAGTCACCTCCCTCCCAAGGGACTGCTTTCTTCCAGCAGGGCTACTGTCTCCTTGGAAAATGGAATTAAACAGTTTTTCCTTGGGGTTGGGGAGCATAGCAGAGGCAGGTTGTCCAGAGATTTACATAAGTATAGTGCCTGGCACTCAAAAGTCGTAGATATTATTATTACATTTATTGCTGTTGTTATTAATGTTTACAGCTTGCTCAGAGTTTGTGCAAACACTCTCAGGCACTAAGAACTCATGCTGACCTGGCCTGGGAGGTGGGGCACTCCTGACTTGGCGGAGTGGAGGGCCATCGAGGTCCAGCAACCTGCTCAGGGACACACAGCTAGAAAGGGGTGGCATAAAGGCTTGGTCTGGAGGGAAGGTGCCCAGGTTGGACTCCTCAGGGTGACTTTGGGTAACTGATTCAACCTGTCCCAGCCACATTATTCCATTAGTCAAGTGGGAATAATGATAGAGCTCACCTCTTAGTCGTAGTGAAGATTAAAATGAGTTAATTGCTACCAGGAAAAGCACTTTCTCATGCCTGACACAGTGAGCACAAACTGGTGGTGGTTGTGGCTTTGGGGAGGACTCAGTTTTTCTGTTTCCAGGTGGGAATGGGCCACAGGGACTCCATAGCCAGGTCTGAGGATGGGGCCGGTGAATGGACGTGGCCCAGCTCGAGGAAGAGCTCCCGGGTGGGCCCTGGCCGGCTGGGACCAGGTCTTGGCGCTGAGCTCACTGTCAGCGTGCATGTCTGGGCCCAGGTTCTGGCCACTGCCTTCTTTCCTTCATTATTTTCTGGTAATACCTGGGTTGGCGGGTTCACCTGCCTGCGGCCAGTCGCCGGAAGTTGCGCAAGCGCTTGTTACCTGAACCCCAGGTGGGCCGGGCTCGGCCGAGGAGCTCAGCGTAGCGGAGCGGGCGCAGCCAGGTCCCTGCGGGCGCTGCCGGTATGTGCGGCCCTGGGCTGGAGGCTCGGTCGGGCAGGGGGCGGTCCAGGCACTCCCCACTAATCGGGAAGGTAGGACCGGTCAGGGGGCTCACCTTCCGTCCTGGAGACCACAGAAATCATGCCTTGAGCTCCCGCGTTCAAGAGCCAGGCCAGCCGGGGCTCAGAGAGGGGCGACCAGCACGCCGCCAGGTTCGCGGTTCCCTCCTTCATTGAAAGTTCCCAAGATTGCCCCAAGTAGGGAAGGGTAGAAGCCAGACCGAGATTCGAGCTGCCCCTACGCCCTCTCTTCTGAGGCTGCCTTCAAGGAAGCCGGTGGGGAGGGAGCAAGGTGGGGATGCATGTCCCGGAGATGCCCGCGAGAAGGCCCAGGGCCAGCGCCTTTGGGGCCATTTGTGGGTAGCGATTGAAATCTGTGGATGGGGCGTTGGGTGATGAGAGGAGGCTCAGAGGCTCAGAGAGGATGAGTCCCACCTGGGGACTGGGACCCCTGGCTTCAGTTCGCAAGAGCCGCGCTGGTGGGCGCGCTTCCATTTGCTGCCACCCCCCCACCCCCCACCCCCCCCATGTGAAATGGGGCTTGTTTAGATCAGCTCTGGGATTAGCCTCCGACCTGTGCTTCCTCACTCTGTGCCCCCAGCTCAGCGGACAGACCCTTTGACCCTTCGAGATGGGCTTAGATATCTCTGAGAGGAGGAAGGGGGACAGTCTGTGGAGTTGAGTTAAAATCCCTCAGAAAAACAAGGGTTCCCATTAATGGAGAGCTGTCTTTATAGCCATATACTGAAGAATGTCCTCAACCTGTTTTCTCTTGTCATCCTCTTGGTGACCTGGAGGTTCAGGGAGGTCTATGTTTAACTGCATTTCACAGATAAGAAAACTAGTTTGTAAGAGGCGCGACTGCTTGCACAAAGCACACAACCAGTGAGTAGCCAGGCAGGTAAGCCAGGGACCCTAAAGCCCATGTGGCCTGGGGGGCCATGAGGCCAACAGATCCGGTCAGAGAGGGTAGGGATCTGAGGGGTGGTTCTTGGGGCTGTGCTCTTGCCCACCTGACCTCCTTCTTCCCTGTTTCCCCGATAGTGGGAAAGTGCTGGGGAACCACCAGCTCGGACGGGTTGGACTGGTTTGGGAGGCGCCGGCCTAGAGGTGGGGCAGAGTCTAGCAGCTTCAACCTGGGCTCAGCAAGCCTGCCTTTCCTATCAGACCCTTCCCTCCTGAGGTCTCCTGGGGGTCAGCCCTCAGTGGGGCAGCCTGTCTTTTCCACCTACTTCATCTCTGCTATCTGGGAGCATCTCTGGCTCTGGGCTAACAGCCCCTAAGGTTAAGGTTTTGTTCTCAACCTGCCATTGAAGCAAAGGTCTCAAACTGGGCTGAGGGCCAGATGGGAGGGGGTGGTGGCAGGTAGTTTGCAAACATGTTTCGTTTGCCCTGTACGTGAAATGTTTTAAAAATTATTATTATTCTTGAATAGTCTAACATTTAAGAGTCTAGAGTTTCCTTGCACCTGTGGATTTCCTGCTTCCTAGAATATCCTACACTTACCACCTTGCACTCTTTGCTTGCAGCAGACTAGGTGTGTCCCTCTTTAGTTCATATCTGGTTTGCCCATTCACATTTGGCCCCCATAGGCATTTCAAGTCAATATAACTGTATTGAATATATATTATGTGTCAAGAGCAATATCTTGAAACTTAGATACAGTGAAGAAAACAGATAACCCCCATATCCTCATGGAGTTATTTCAGAAGCATGGGAACAAAGAGTAAAACTACCATAAACATAAAAGATAAATGAATTTGGCTTCATATGAATTGGGTCTTATTTATTTGCTCTGAGACCTATATTGGTCACTTCTCTGAACCTCAGTTTCTCTATTTGTAAAATGAAGTGACGATGACCCATCTCAGTGGCTTGTTGGAGGATTAAAGGAGGGAATGGTGTCAAACATTTAACACACAGTAGATATCCCTGCTTTCCCACCTCAATCTGGACTTTACCTCCTGGAATTTTGGATGTGTAGATGTGGCTGTGCAACATAGCTTTCTGCTGATGTTGGAAATGCTCCAGTCTGTGCTGTTTATTATAGTGACCGCTAGACATACATGACTTTTGAGTATTTGAAATGTGGCTAGTGGGATTCAGGAACTGACTTGTAAGTTTTTATTCAATTTAAATTTGGCTGGCTGGTGTGGCTCAGTGGATTGAGCACCGGCCTGTGAACTGAGGGGTTGCTGGTTCCACTCCTGGTGCAGGTGTGTGTCTGAGTTCCTGGCTAGGTGCCCTGCTGGGGGCAGGCAGGAGGCAGCTGAGAGATGTATCTCTCACACATCGATGTTTCTCTCCCTCTCTTTCTCTCTCCCCCTCTCTTTAAAAATAAATACATAATTAAAAAAAATTAAAGCTAAGGTTATGGCTAGTGGCTATTAGACAACACAGCCCTAGATGGCTTGAACTACACATCCTTTTGGCTGTTACCTAAACAAGGTCTTCCTCCCCCAATTAGCAGATGAGAAAGTTCAGGACTTGGTCCACAGGATTTTTTCCGGCCCATCTCCAGGGAGGTTGTGGGGTCACTTAGTTGGCTCCAGCCCTTCTTTGGAAAAGGGGCAGGGTTGGCCTGATAACTGGGACACCGGATTCTGATACTAGGTGTGGGCACCTCTGCCTGTGGGTGCCAATGCTATGGCTGCTGGCAGATCAAGGGCTGTGTGATCTTTGGCATTTCCAGCCACTCTTGGAGCAGCATAGTTTAGGGCTGACGTTTCCCTGTAATGGGTGTTCATGGATTACCCTAGGCCTGGCATTGGAATCCCATACTGGAAGCTGATGATGTGTGTACTCCACTGTGTGTGTGTGGGGTGGGGGTGGGGCATTTTTTACACTCCTCCCCCACAAACTCTTGCTGTGCCTGGGACCTGGCATGTCTAGGCTGGTGAATGGCACAGGGCAGCTTCCTGCCCAGATGGGTGAGGGGTAGAGTTACCAGGCTCCCTGTGGGCAGTCCAGATTGGGTTGGAGCCCTTTCTCTTGGTCACCTAATCCCAAGATACTTGTGCCAGCACCTCTTTGCCTGGAGGCAAGGAGTAAAGCCACCAAACTTGCTGAATTCGCTTAATCAAGTTGGTTGCCTCCCTGGGCTTCCGTTTCCCCATTAGCAAAATAAAGTTAAGGGAACTCACTGAGGTTGAGCCGGCTGGTGCCCAGCACATGGCTCAGAGCCCGCTTTGCTTCTTTTAAAGTGCGCCTTGCCCTGTCTTTTCTGCTTAGGCTGCTGTTGTCTTTCTCTAGCACCTTTTTTCCTCTGCCAGAGCTGGGCTGCCTGGACCTCAGAGGAGGGTGGGGGTATGGGAGGAGCCACACCCCCAGCTGCTACTTCCTGCTTTCTGATTGGCTCTCTGTAAATCAGGGGCGTGGCCTCCACTTTTAATAGGAAGGCGTCTACAGACTCTTCCAGTCCTCGCTGAGCCTTTGTCTGAACGTGCTCTCCGCTTCCTTTTCTTTCCTCCCCTGCAGTGGTTGCCGGTGTCCAGCAGCCAACTTTCTGCTGGGATCGCTGTCTCCTCATTTCTTCGGTCGCCTCATACAGAAGGCCTTGGAATATGTAACAGCCATGCCTGTGGACAAGCTGTCTGCAGGAGCCCGGGACACCACTGCCCTACCTTTCCGCCTGCGGACCAAGGTCCCCGGCTACCTGCTACGGCGGCCAGCGGACGGTGGAGCCCGGAAACCTAGTGCTGTGGAGCGCCTGGAGGCCGACAAGGCCAAGTACGTTAAGAGCCTGCATGTGGCCAACACCCGCCAGGAACCTGTGCAGCCCCTGCTGTCCAAGCAGCCGCTTTTCAGCCCGGGTACTCGCCGCACTGTGCTCACTTCTAGCCGCCGAGCCCTGCCTGGCCCCGGTCGCCGGCCACAACTGGACCTGGACATCCTTAGCAACCTCATCGACTTGTGTGATAGCCCTGTGTCCGCTGCCGAGGCTAGCCGTACCCCCGGACGGGCAGAGGGAGCCCACCAGGACCCTCCAGCCACCCCCCCACGCCCTCCACCGAGCACAACTGCGGTCCGCCGAGTGGATGTCCGTCCCCTGCCGACCTCACCTGCCCAGCCTTGCCCATCACCAGGCACAACTGCCTCCAGTCCAGCCCGGCCCCCAGGTTTGCAACGCTCCAAGTCAGACCTGAGTGAATGCCTCTCACGGGCAGCAGCTGATCTGGAGCGATTTTTTAACTTCTGCGGCCTGGATCCGGAGGAGGCACGGGGGTTGGGTGTCGCTCACCTGGCGCGGGCCAGCTCAGACATAGTGTCTCTGGCCGGGCCCAGTGCCGGGCCAGGCAGCTCCGAGGGGGGCTGCTCCCACCGCAGCTCTGCTACTGTTGAAGAGCGGGCTGTGGAGCGCATCCCCTATGGGGTGTCAGTGGTTGAGCGCAACGCCCGGGTGATCAAGTGGCTGTACGGGTTGCGGCAAGCCCGGGAGACCCCAGCGGCGGAGGGATAGGTCTCTGCTGGACTTGGCATTTGGCATAGGACAGATCTTAGGCAAGTGGACCTTTGACCTCTCCTGCATCCTTTCCCTGGTTTGGGGCAGACCGGAGACTGCTGCCTTTTGTGAACTTGGTCAGAGGCTGGGAGAGCATCCACCTGGCAGGACTGACTCTGGAGAGAGTTGCATTTTGGCCTTGGACCACTCCCTATTCCTCACATGTAGGGGTTTTTGACATGAGTACACCTCTGCTTGGTGCCTCTCATGGGTTTGAGGTACTTGACCCTCCTCACAGAGAGTGAGGGAACAAGTATCTCTTCCTCATCCATGCAGTGGCTGTTCCTTCCTTCCTTGGCCTCTGTCTTTTGCTGACTTCCTTTTCCTTAGTCAGTGGACCCTGGTTCCCTGGAAACTCACCCTGGGTTGGGGGCAGGGAAGAGTGTTCTAGCCACTGTTCTTTTCAGGCATTGGCAGCCTGGCGAAGGTGGGCAGACTACAGGAGGAACTGGTTGGAGTCTATACTGCTCTGGTTCCCTCTGCTTTGGTTAATAAACACAAATGCTTGTTTTTCAAAGGCTGGGTCATCAGATTCTTCTGTGTTCGCAAAGAGTGGGAGAAGTCTTAGGGTAGGGCCTTCAGAACCTAGTAACTGCTGACCCCAAGATCTAGTGGGCCATGACGTCAGTGGTTGGCCTGGCTTGAGGGATCCTTAGGGAGGCTGGTGCATTTCCTTCATAAAAGAAGAAACTGGGTCTGAGCACTAAGTTAGGATAGAGCTGGGACTGGAACTAGGGCTTTTCACCTGGACCGGGAAAAGGCTGACATGATTGTGGACCCTCCTGGCCATGAGTGTCCTGACTTTCCCCAGCCCAGTGCCCAAGGGACAGGAAGCTCAGAGAGGGCAAACCCTGAACTTGAAGTTACACAGACCATAGAATTGGGGGTTGGAAGTGGGAATTCTTAGAGGAAGAGGCACTTGGGGTAGAGAGCACAAAATGGGTGGACTTGCCTCCTAACGCTGGGTGACCCTGGTCAAGCCAGTCTCTCTCTGGGCTTCGGTGAAAGAGCTGACAGCCCATTCTTCTTTGACTTGGGAGAAGGGGAAGAAAGCGGCTGGCACTAGGCTACTTTGAGGTCTCAGCTCCTTCCTGTCTCCTTCCAGGTTAGTACCTGTTAGACCTCACCTTGGCTGGTGGTGCGGCCAGTGCTAGGGTTGGGGACACAAAGGATACAAGCCTGGGTGGCCTCTGCCTGCCCTTGGGTAGGAGAGGGGAGGGGCTGCGTGGGGCTTCCTTTCCCACTGGCTGTCTTGGCTGCAGCACTCAGAAACAGGAAGCTCTAATGGGGGCCTGGTGACAGGTTTGATGTAGGCTTTATTTTAAGCATTAAGAGATTTCCTTTGGGCTGTTGACAAACATCCAGGTCAGCCCAGCTGTCTGTCTGTCTGTCTGTCTGTCTGTCTGAGTCTACAACCAGTCCCCTGGGGATTGGGCTGGGCCTGGCAGCTGAGGGAAGCAAGGGGAAATTGGCTTGTAGAAGAGGAGTCGGTAAGAGCCCTTGAGAATGGAGTCCATTCCTCGTGATGCAGATGAAGGGGCTGAGACCCAGGGAGGGTGATGACCTGCCCACAGGTGCCCAGCAGGCTTGCTGGGCTTCCTGGTTCCTATGTGAAAGGTGTGATAGGGGCAGATGCATAATCTGGGCAGGTGCTGCAAAGCTAGTATCTTTTGACATGTCAAAGACCACCCCTTCCGGGCAGCCTGGCCAGAATTTTGTCTGTGTTGCCTCTTGTTGTGCCCTGCCAGCCCCCAGACACGTGAGAAGGTGGGTTGCATTTTACATGTAAAGAAACTGAGGCTGGGAGGCCCCTTGTTCCTGGAGTCGGCTTAAGTGCTGGGCTCAGAGCCTGTACACTCGCCCTGTCATCGAACCCTCAAGGTGGCCTTTTGAGGGTCACCTTAGCAAGTCATCTTTTGTCTTAGAGCAGGAGTGGTGGTAGCTTGTGGGCTGTCCCAGAGCGGGTCTGCACTCTGGTCTGAGGACACCCCACAGTCAACGGCACCCTGGCTCCCTGACTCTTGACACATGCCTCACCTCTTCCCCATCCTGGCAGCTTTTCTTCCTGGTCACTACTGAGCACCCACTGTGGGTAAGATGGACATGAGCCCTGCTGTAGTCTTGGAGTGGGGAGGGGACAGGCATCTAAACAGTGAGCACATAGGCATATAATGTGGCACTGGTATGTTAAGGGACTTCTGCCTGAAGACCAGGTCTATTCCCATGAGCTGGGCCCGGGGTAGCTGAGAGGGGCATTGGGAGACTCTGTTGGGAAGAAAGCAAGGAGGGATTCTTAAAAGTGGGGAAGGTGCCGGTCTGAGCCTTGACTTCTCCAACAGAGGTTTCTTGGTTCTAGACAGCTTCCCCTCTGCCAGGAGCTTGGAGCCTACCATCCTCCCATGTGGGGCTCTGTGGAGGCAGCAGCTGGGGCTTCCATCACTCCCCCCAACCAGCCCGCCAGCCTCCGCAGCCTCACCTGCCTCTGCCTTGGAACAGCCTTCTATTGTTCCCCTGCAGTTGGAGTGTGAAGGCAATGAGCAGCAGCCGCTGCCTTTCAGCACCTCGGAGGGCCTGCAGCTGCTACCCACTCCCCTGGGGCTTCCTGGCCCCCACAGCGGCTCCCCCAGGCCAGACTGGCCCCAGCTGCCTAGCCCCTAATTAGAGATGAGATCTGCCCCCTGATCCATTTCTCACCAGCTAATTATATACATGTGGCCTTGGGAGACTGACAACCTGGCTGTTCACTGCTGTCTTGAGTGTGATGGGCCCCTGGGAAAGGTACCTGGCCCTTTCTTGCCATACCTCAGTTTACCCTCTTGGCAGAGGATGGGGTGTAGGTAGAGGTCCCTGTTACTGTCCCTGGTACACTACAATGCTTCTGGTTCTGCTATTGAGGCATTCAAAGGGACCAAGGGGAAGAAGACCCCCATCCAGGGGTAGCATGGAAGGACTGAAGAATTAGGTGATAGGTCCCTGACTCTAGGATCCCAGCATAAAGTAGGGGCATGGGTGAGATCATGGTGACAGTTGTCTCTGCCAGTTAGACATGCAAACGGGAGGGCTTAGAGTTTGTGGGTCCATCCTGGCCTAAGGTAGAATACCCCATTCAGGTTTTTAAAAATTTAATATTGTTTTCATATAATGCAGTCATATATTTCTTCCAACACCTTTTCAAGGAAAATTTCAGAGCCCTGGCTGTTGGCTCGGTGGATAGGTGCCAGCCTGCAAACCCAAAGGTCACTGGTTCGATTCCCAGCCAGGGCACATAACCAGGTTGCAAGCCAGGTCTCCAGCCCGGTCCGCAGCTGGAGGCAGGTAAAAAAGGCAAACATACATTGATGTATTGATGTTTCTCTCCCTTCCTCCCTCCCTGCCCTTCTGTCTAAAAATAATAAATACAATCTTAAAAAAAAAAAAAAAATTTCACACTTAAGGAAAATTTGAAAAAATTATCAGTGAACACATATGCCTACCTACTAAATGAACAATTCTTAATATTTTGCTTTATCAAGCATCTAGCCATTTATCCATTAAGACAGCTTTTTTTTTTTTTTTAAAGATTTTATTCATTATTTTCGGAGAGAAGGGGAGGGAGGGAGGAAGAAAGGGAGAGAAACACCAATGTATAGTTGCCTTTCACCCACCTCCAGCCACAGACCCAGCTTGCAAGCTGGTTAAGTGCCCTGGCTGGGAATCGAACCAGCGACCCCTAGGCTTGCAGGCTGGTGCCAATCCACTGAGCCATCAGCC
This sequence comes from Noctilio leporinus, assembly GCA_004026585.1. NCBI lineage: Eukaryota > Metazoa > Chordata > Mammalia > Chiroptera > Noctilionidae > Noctilio > Noctilio leporinus. The sequence continues at coordinate 52,700 of PVIW01001010.1, read as the reverse complement.
AGGGCAAGACAGCTTATCTTTTTGAAGAAGCAAGTATTAGTACACTTCCTCTTAAAGTAAGTTTCATTTAAGGCACATATCATTAACTATGGCTCAATAGTATTTACAGTTCTTTTATCTTTTTGGGGAAAGATGACCTTTACATAGAGCGAGAGGCCATATCCTAAAGGTACCCTCTCTTGAGTTCAGACAAGAGGATATATTACCTCAAACCCCAATCAGGATACAGATACAACACAATCAACAGGGAGAGTTCCCTCATGTTCCTTCTCTGTCAATTCCTGTCCCCATCTCATGGGTATATATCTATATAAATTAAGTATTACTAATAATAAACATTATCTTGCCCTGTCCTCACTCCTAGCTCAACTTCCCCAAGCAACCTCATTCAACTCCTAACATTTTCTTCTGGCATTTTTCTGCATATTTCTAAGTAACATGCTTTTCCTGCTGTTTTGTTTTTTGTTTTTGTTTTTTTTTTTTTAAATTAATATTAGGCAAATATTTACCTACTTTCTGGTCTTCTGGTGTTTTCACATGTGGCTTCTGTAGCCTGACTGCCTGAGTTTGAATCCCAGCCCTTCCCCTGAGTGACCCAATGACTTTGGGCAAGTGACTTAACTGTCTTGTGCCTCAGTTTCCTCCTATGTAAAATGCGAGTAATACCAATATTTCAGTTGCTGTATTGTTGTGAGGATTCAACATGTAAAGTGCCTAGAATAATGCACATTCCCCAGTAAGTGGTCAAAACTGTTTTTTAAATAATTATTATCAAGGAAGATTTATTTTTAAAAAGATTTTATTTATTTTTAGAGAGGGGAAGGGAGGAAGAAAGAGTGAGAGAAACACCTGATCCCTGGATTCACGTGCTTTTGAACAACCTCCACTTTCTAAGAAAAGCAGAGGAACCCATTTTACAAACAGAACGTCAAGCACAAGGACAGTTTGTAAGATGAGCATTTGTGAGTGGCAGGCCTTACCGCTTACCCACAGGAACCCCTCAGCACTGCCTGCCATCCTACGGCCTATTCTGTGCCCTTTGCTTTATCTGTCCATTCATTCAGTAAAGGTAGGTTCTGGGTTCTTCTCCATGCTGTGCGCTGTGCTGGCCAGTGCCAGGGACCCAGGACTTGGGGCAATGTCAACCCTCCCATTCCAGCTTGGCACTCACATTGACATGAGAGGAGCCAGAAGAATAGTTAGAATGAGTGTGGGGTTGGGTGATGGCTGGTTTGTGTGTATATGACCTGTAAGAGGCAAGTGGGGCCCTGGCTGGTAGCACAGTGGTTAAGGTGCTGGCCTGTGAACCCAAAGGTCGCAGGTTCGATTCTCCAGCCAGGGCACATAACCAGGTTACAAGCCAGGTCTCCAGTCAGATCTGTGGCTGGAGGCAGGTGAAACACAACCATACATTGATGTCTCTCTCCCTCTCTGCCTCTCTCCCTTCCCCTCTTCCTAAAAATAATGAAATAAAACCTTTAAAAAAAAAAAAAAAAGAGGCAAGTGGATGTCCGTGTGGGTACTGACAGGTTTTCAATGGAAGGCTATTAGGGTACATTCACAGATGTAAGAGGATGGGTGTCTTCTGCACAGTGTGTATTCCACAAGGCATGCATATCAGTTAGTCTTTCCTGCCTAACAAACCACCCTAAACCCAGTGGCCTAAGACAACAATTGATTATTCTATGAATTGGCAATCTGGGCTCTACTGGGTAGTTCTCTGGTCTTACCTAGGCTCACTCACGTAGTTGCAGTCAGGAGCAGGGTTGGGGGGTCTTGGAGGGTCTCCCTCACAGGTCTGGCAGTTGGCAGGCTATTTACTGGGGTGCCGCAGTTCACCTCTGTGTGACTAACTTGGGATCATTCACATGGTAACCTCGGAGTTCCATGTTCAACAAGAAAGGACAAGCTCCAATGTTTCTGGCTGTGATTACAAATGTCCCCGAAAACATGACAAGGCCAAGTCAGATTCAAGGGATGGAGAAACAGCTTCTATCTCTTAGTCATATTGCAAAAGAACAGGAGGACAGGCATAGAGGAAATATTGCAGCCAATTTCCAATTGACAGCAGCCTGGGTGTGCTTGTAAAGGTATTGGGGAAAATTCCCAGCTTGCAAATCAGAAAAACCTGGATTTTCTGGTGCTACCACTCACTTGCTGTCAACTTGTAGTCAAGTTGCCTTACCACTCTGAGCTTCATAAACTGGATAAAATAGAATGAAATGAGATATAAAGTGCCTACGATATTCAGTTGTCATTAACAGCACATCTGTTAGGGCCTACTATGTGCCTAGCACTGCCTGCACCCAAGGATGGGGTAGTGAACAAAAAGCCCAAACACCCGTCCTTGGGAAGCTCTATCTAGATTTCAAACAGACATTAATTGATCATCCCAATAATTTTGTGGTTACAAAGTTGGGTCCTGGAGGAAGGAAATGTTGCTGACCTGACCAAGGAGGCTTGGAAGCCTGAGATATTTGAGCTAAGATGGGAATGAGAGGTAGGAGTTAACCAGGAGAAGAGGGGCTAGAAGTGGGAAAAGAGGCCAGATTGAAGGAAGAGCATGTGCAAGTTCCCTGTGGTGGGGGGAGTAGATTCTAGGAACAGAGGGGAGATGGGTGGGGCCAGACCTGGAGCATTATGAATCAGACTGTGTTGGGTTACCAGAGTCTCTGAACAATGTTAAAGTCTATATTTCCAGGCAGCCTGAAATAAAAGCCAAAGGTCTAACTGCTCCATGAGGCCTTCGTGACCCGGATTCCTGTTACTCCTCCCACCTTCCCTTTACCTATGCTGTACAGTCATGCTGCTTCCTTGATATTCTAGGAATACACCAGATGCATTCCTACCTCAGGCCCTTTGCATTTGCCGTTTTCATTGCCAGTATCTATCCTGCCCTACTTATCCACATGATTCATTCTCTCACTTCTTCATTTAGTTCTCTGCCTGCATACCACCTCAGAAAGATCTTCTCTGACCCACCTACTTACTGTCCTCCCCAGTGAAACTCTCAGCCTCTAACTGTCATTGGTGCCCTACCCTGGTTGGTTTATTTATTTATTTTTGCTAGGAGAAGACACGTCACCCTCTAACTTGCACATGGTCTGTTTCCTTTTTCTCTTGCCAGAAATGCAGTTCTAGGAAGCAGGGACTTTCTTGGCTTTAGGCTGTGTTCCTATTCCCTGGGGAAGAGTAGGTGTTCCGTAACATTTTCGGAAAGAAGGAATACGTGAAAACAAGCAAGCAAATGGCTTGCTGGAAGGAACTGGCTCCTGGAAGTGAGGAGCTCTGGGTTGCAGCCCCTCAGTGACCTAGATAAAAGGTTCACCTTTCTGTTTCTTGGCTTCCCTAGCTGTGCTATGAGGCTTCTGTGGTCTTGGGTAGGTTCCGGGAAAGGAAGTATCTAGGTAAAGGACCTGTGGGGGAGGAAGGGGCTAGGCTCTCTTCCTAACCCTCCTGGGGATGAAAATAGCCAGCCCAAGCCCTAGGTTGGCCCCTTACCCTCGCTGTGGCATCCAGCCGGAGCCAGGGGCTCTGTCTGGAGCCTGCCAGCCTGACGCTGGGCTGGGATCAAAGCTGCCTGACAGCTGGGCCCTGCCATCCTGGGAGGCTCCTAAGGGCAAACTGGGCCTCTGGGGTGCCCCCAACCTCCCTCCCCACCTATCCCTCCTCCCTCAGTGTCCACTGACCATGGAAGTCCCTTAATCCCCTACATGCCTGCAGCTTGTGAAACTCTCAGTCCGTGTCTAATTTCACCCTGCATGGTAGCTGTTTTACTGGTAGGGACCCTGAGGCTCAGCTCAGAAACCACGGCCTTATTGGAGGTTACACAGCTAGGATGTAGTGTAGTTACTGACCCTGCCCTGTCCTGCCAGTGTGTGTGTGTGTGTGTGTGTGTGTGTGTAGGGTGACATGACCGAAGTTGAGCCTCACTGCCAATGCCCTCCCTTCACCACTGGCCCCTTGGATGTCTGGTCCCTGATCAGGTGTGACAGTTAATAGCACCTACAGCAAGTCTGCCTGGGTACAAATCCCACCTTTGCTACTGTGGGTGGACTGTTGGGTCTCCATATGCCTTCTACCTCAGTGTCTGCCAATAGGACAGATCCCTTAAGGGCAAAATCCCTGGGCATTATCAGGACCAACCTTGCCATGGACTAGGTTTTAAACATTGAATTAGTCACCTACTGTGTGCCCAGCACAGAACAAAGTGTTCCCAAGGGAGTCCATGCCTCAGAGTGGGCACCATTGTGAAGTGGGTGCCAATGGAGTCACAGAAAGGTAAAGCCACATGCCCAAGGTGACACCAGTGGAGAGAGCAGAGGCAGAGAGGGAGGTAAGTTAGGAGGTGGCTGAGGTGCCAGCACTCCCCCGCCCTTCCCCCCTGGGCTCCTGGCGTCCCTGTGGTTCATTCAGGCAGATGCTCTACTTCCTGCCTGGATCTGTATGTCCCTCTTGGCAAAGCAGGTGGGGCAGTGGTAAATGCTGAGGGCCTCCCTGGCTCAAGGGGCAGGGTGGCCCTGTCCCAGCCAACTGCTACTCCCAAGGAATGCGGGCTCCATGCAACCAAAGTTCCAAGTTCTCATGAGAACCAAGATCTCAGAAATGTTTACTGGCTTATTTCCTCACTGTTTAAAGGTAGGAAAGTATCTGTCTAGATATAAACTAGTCCCATCCAAAGAATGTAATGTTACGTGTTACACCATTGTTTGTACTGGCAAATAGTTATAAATGTCCACCTACGAGAAGTGGTTAAATCAACTCCGGCCCAGCCAAGCAAGGGAATGTCATTCAGCCATTGAAAAGACACCTTGCTTGTGCTGGATGTGGATGGCAAGACGCCTGGCTCAGTGAGCAAAGCAAGGTGAGGAACAGCACGCGTGGTGTGCTGTGCTTGCGGAAACTGGAATGTGTGTCTACACACTCTTGGACCGGCTTTACAATTACACGGGGCACCTGACACACTGGCTGCCTGTGGGGAAACCAGCTGGCTGGAGCCAGGGGTGGAAGGGGTTGTTTCACTTCTTACTCTATGTACCTTCTGAATTTTGAATCATGTGAATGTATTAGCTTTGGAGGAAAAAAACAACAAGAAACCTGAAACAGACAGACAGACACCAGGACTGCAGGCCCAGTCAGCTTCCTCCCCTTCCCCACCCTGGGGCAACCACAGACCACATTCTGGTCTCTGCACAGTTTGGTTTTGTGGCTCCACCCTCTACGGTAATATTTTTGTTTCCACATGCACAGCACCCACGGGAAACCTCACCAATGGGCTTCAGGTTCTGGGCTGGGCCACCTGCCAAGGCTGGTGGTGGGTATGACGCAGGCCCAGGTATGGATGGCGTTGTCCAAATGCCTGAGTGATGACGCAGCCCTGGATGGAAGGTTTACACTCCCCACAGTCCCACAGGCCCTGCTGGTCTGGTGTTTGTCTTCAACCTCAGGTGGGCGTATGGACACTTTAAAACAGCTGTCTGTCAACCAGCTCTGAGCCTTCAGGGACTGAATCCATCCGTCCATCCGTCCATCCATCCATCCATCCATCCATCCAATATTCATTAAGCACCTGCTATATGTCAAATACTCATCTAGGCACTGAAGATACAGCAGATAACAAAACAAATAAAATTCCTTCCTGTTCTTGTCTAGTTGACATTCAAGTGGTGGGATAGGCAGGACCTCTCAGAGTGGAAATGCTGTGGAGAGGGAAGGGAGGCAGGGGGGCTCTATCATTTTTTCCCTCTTTTATTGAGGTATAAGTGAGAAACAGTAAAGTTGACCCATTTTAGACATACAATTTAGTGAGTTTTGTCAGTTGTAGACATCTGTGTATCCATCACTTCGGACAAGCTACAAACTATTTCCACGTCCCTGTAAAATTCCCTCAGACCCCTTGTAGACAATCCCCCCTCCCACCCACTTCTAGTCTATAAACTGCTGGTCCGTTTTCCTTCACTTGTCAACTGGATTTGCCTTTTTCTGAGGTCGATACAAATAGAATCTGGCTTCTTTCTCTCCATATAATAAACATTTATGCTTCACCCATGCTGTTGTACGTTTGTTTATTTTTATCTATGAGTAGAATTCTATGGTATAAATGTCTCATTCTTATTTGTTCATCAGCCTGTTGATGGATGTCAGTTGCTTCCAGTTTCTGGCTATTACACTGAAAGCTACGATGGATTCTTTGTGTACACATGTTTTCATTTCTCTTGGGTAAATGCCCAGGAGCAGAATGGCTGGACCTAGTCATAAGTGTATGCTTAACTTAACTGGAGTGGGATCATGCTTTTTTAAGTAGGTGGTCAGGGCAGCTTTCACCAACCAGGTGACATTTCAACAGAGGCTGGAAGGAGGTAAGGCGGGGCAGGGGGCCTGGTGGAGCTTCTGTCTGCAGGGTGACCTGGGGAGCACCGAGATCGCTGTGGTGAGAGTGGAGTGAGTGATCGGGAGAGGGCTGGGGTGGGGGGTGGTCAGTGTGTAGCAGGACTGGACAGTGTAGGGCATGGTAAAGCCATTGGCTTTTGACTCTGACAGTCCATGGGAGGGCTCTGAGCAGATGTGGACATGATCAGACATATATTTTACTAACCACCCTCAGGCCCTATCTCAGGCTGCTGAGTGGAGAGTGAGCTGCAGGTCAGCAAGCGGGAAGGAGGGCAGGCAGGGAGGAGGCTACTTCTCTGGTCCTGGCAGGAGGGGGAAGAGCTGGACTGGGGTGGAAGGGGTGGGGGCATGTGGGGGGTGGCAGGTGAGGCATGCCGGCTCTTGGATCTACTCTGAAGGTGGAGCCTACAGGGGAAATATCGATGAGGGGGGTGGGACAAATAGGGACCTGAGTTGGCTTCTAGGAGTTGAGAGTGACCTCCATTCCAGCCAGCGGCCACAGGAAGTGCACTTGGCTGACTACCCTAATGACCCTGAGCATCCACAGCAGAACACAGCCCAGGCCACAGCTTGATCTCAGCCTCATAAGACCCCGGGCAGAGAAACCAGCAGTGCTGTGCCCGCTTCTGATCTACAGAAACTGTAAAGTGGTTGTCTTCAGTCACCAAGTTCGTGATCATATTTTACTCAGCAGTAGGTGATGAACACAGGCACCCTAGAGCTAAAAGGGCTCTTAGCAACCATTGAGTCCAACCTCTTCATGTACAAGGGGGAAAACTAGAACCCAGAGAGGAGATGGGACTCAAACCCTAGTTCCTGCCGCGGGGTGGAGGCCGAGCAGAAGCTGCCTCAGCTCTGGAGACTCTGCCAAGGCCCAGTCTCTCCTCTCCTCGGAGACTGCAGTCCCAGCCCCTCTTCTAAGCCCTCCCCTGTGGGGACACTGGCTCCCCCAGAGAGACTGTTTCTGGCCACCAACTGAATGTCCCATCTCCATGGGAGCAAGCTTGGGAGGGTCCCCACCTGACTCCCAGGTGACCAGTAGGTAAAGCCCTCAGCCCAGAGCCCAGCATGGCCCGGAGATGCAGGAACCAGACCTGACTGAACCTGGGAACGCAGAGGGGAGGAAGAAAGCACAGGCCTGGGTCAGAGGCACTCCCCCTCCTCAGCTGCGGGACCCAGGGCCAGGAGCGCCCAGGGGCTGAGCTGAAGAGGTTGGACTCAATGGCTGCTAAGGATCTGTGGAGCAGGAGATGAGCTAAGGCACACGAAACCCTGGACCGAAGCTCTATCAATGTGCAAATGCAGCCCCCAACCTCTTCCTTTTTATGGGCCTTGCTTCCCCCATCTGTTAAATGGTTTTTACCCTAGATCTGTTTTGGGGGCTCTAACAATTGACCATTTGAAGGTTGAATGCCAGCTCTGTCTCCTGTGTGACCTTGGATAAATCACCTAAGTTCTCTGAGCCTACAAAACAGGGCTATTAATAGTACCTGCCATTACATGGGAGATGCAGGTCAGACACCCAGCCAAGTGCCTCAAACAATGTCAGCTAGCTTTATCATTGTCATTATCATCATTCCGAGTGTGTGAGTTAGGTCATGCCTGCTGGAAAGGGCAATAGGACAGAGCATTCCAGGGGGAGGGACGTTTGGTGTCCTTGGAGACAGATGTTTGTGAACTGGGAACATTTTTGTTCCTACATACATTTCTGGGAAAATGAAATTAGTTCTTCTCCCTCAACCCTCTGTCCCTGCACCCATCTAAACCCCTGTTTCAAGTATCACTGTCCTTGTAAACAAAAATGTGCATTAAAACAAAAATAGGCATTTATTTCTGTCCCCAGGTCTAGGAACTACATCCTATTTTTCTCTACAGGGATGGCAGTAGCTTGTGCAAATGGCCAGGGGTGGGAATGTGGGTCAGACACAAACTGAGTGGGCATCACTACAATGTCCTCACTGGTCATGCTTGATTTATGCATGCTATTCTCAGACCATAGCTGATTCCCTGGTGTCAACAGACACTTGAAGGCTGGATGGGCAGGTAAGAGTTTCTCCTGGGAATTTGAAACTTGGATGGCTGGCACACAGGCAGAGGGTGGTTGGAGATGTGTCATCCCTGGCCAGTCCCCTAGGGAGGACAGCCACAGGCTCTGCTACCCCAGAGACCCCTGAGGAGTGCTCCTGTTGAGTGTTTCCTCTTCTCCCATCCCAGGTGCCCTTCCCATAAATCTACTGATGGGCTCCTTGGTTGGCAACTTTCTGGTTTCTGCCACCCAACTCCCTTTGGTCAATGTGATGCCTGGGAGGATAGAGCATTGTCGAGGGATGAGGACTGACTGTACAATGGAGTGGTGACCCCTCTGGTCTGCACAGGCATCTGAGGGGAGCTTCTGTGCCGAAAGAGCATTGGACTTGAATCTGGTTCTCTAGAACCTATTGTCTGTGTGACCTTCAGCAAGTTACTGAGTTTCCCTGTGTGATCCAATTGGATGGAACCAGGGGGTCCTCACTAAGCAGATGAGGAAACAGAGGACCAGAGGAATGGCTTTACTTAAAGCCACATAGCAGATTTAAGACAGACTCTGGTGTGTCTTGTCCCATACACCATATACCAGTCCTGAGGGGGCAGTGCGTGGGGTCGGAAACTCGTCTCTCATGAGTAGCAGGGCCTGCTTTCCCCAGATGAACCTGAGGTTCCCAGGCACTTCACAGATCACAAAATCCTTTTCCAACCAGGTGTCATGTTTGGCCCAGTAATAGTATCAAAGTTAATTTTGGGGGGCTGAGCAAATTGAGCCCAGAGAGGGCCAGGGACTTGTCCAAGGTCCCACTGCAATTTCATGGCAGAACTGAGATCTGAGCCAGATCTGAAAAACCTGGGCTTTTGGCTTTATATCTGGGCTTCTTAAGTTTGTATCTGGGGATGCCTCAGGGATTGTGGTTAATGAGTTCTGCGTAAGAATTTAAAACCTGTTCGCTTTCATTTTGATGAAAACCCTGAGGAAGTAACTAACTCAAACCTATCATGAGTCATCTGCATGACCCCAGGTGCATCTTATACCTGAGCTTGCTTTTGAATTTGGGAATCACACTGGCACCAAATAATAATACTTACTGAGAGCTAACCATGGGCCAGGCACCGTGCTTTGCACTTTCATGTAGTGTTCAGTAACCCTCACAACAATGCTGTAAGATAGCATGTGCTATTATCATCCCCATTTCACAGGTCAGGAAGTTGAGGCGCAGAGAGATTAAGTAATTTGCAACAAGGCCAACAGCTACTAAGGGGTGTAGCCAAGATTTGAACCCAGGCTGATGGCAGAGCCTGTGAACTTGACCACTGCACTTTATCACTGTAACCGTCTTTGGGTGGTGAGAAAAGGGCAGAGGTAGTTTTAATATGTAAAAACGAATTCTTGCTAAGTAAGGTCCAAGTGATGCAGAAGTAGCAAGTGGGAAGCAACTTTCACTGTGGGTGAAACAGAGTCAAATGGTGGGAGAGAAATGTCATCAGAACACAGAGTTGGGTGGGAATGTGTGACAAGCCCCAAAGAACTGGCAGCACCGTTAAGTGTCCTACAGTCACACTGCTAATGACTATTCAGTTTAGCACAGCAATGTTGTGTATATCACTAAATTAATACTGTTACATTGAGTCTATGGCAGCCTACTTGAGTAGTCAGGGCCATAAGCTTAAGAGGCACGATTTCTGAGTTCAAACCCACCTTCCTTCTTGCCTAGTCCTCAGACTGTGAGCAAATCGCTCCATCTCTCTCAGCCTCAGTTTTTCTCATCTCTAATATGGAGTTAGAAGAGCACCTGGCCCTGGCCAGGTGGCCTAGTGGGTTGGAATGTCGTCCTGTACTCTGGAAGGTGGATGGTTTGATTCCCCAGTCAGGGTACACACCTAGGTTGTGGGTTCAAGCCCTGGCTGGGGAGCATGCAGGAGGCAACTGATCGGTGTTACTGTCACACTGATGTTTCTCTCTTCCCCGGTGCCCCCTGAAATCAATGGAAGAAAAGTGCATCCTCAGGTGATAACTAAAAAAATAAAAATAAACGCACCCAAAAGACTGCTAGTTGCCTATGCAATTCCCTTCTTTCCTTTTACTTCTTGGAGCAAATCCTGGTTTTATTCCTCGGTGGTGATTACCCAGGTAAACACATCAACATTCTTAGCTTCTCTTGCAGCTACCAGTGACCAAAGGGTGGAAATTGTTAGGTGAGGATTCTGGGAAATATCCTGAGAAGATACTGATGCAGCTGTGAGGAAACCCAATTTGCCTGTCTTTCTCTTTCTTCCTACGTGGGACTCACTCCTTAAGGCTGGAGTCCCAGCAGCCATGTTGGATCAAGAAGTGACCTTGACAATGAAGCCACATAGCAAGGAGGAAGAAACATGAAGCCAGAAGAAACCTAAGACATTGATGACTCACAGAGATTGTATCAGCCCAGCCTGGGCTCATCTTTCCAGACTTTTTTAAAAAATAAACTTTTAATTTTAAACTAGTTTCAGATTTACAGAACTATTGCCAAGATAGTACAGGGAGTTCCTATCCACCCCATACCCAGTTTCTTGTATTATTAATATCTGATGTTAGTATGGAACATTTATCACAATTAATGAACCAATATTGCTATGTTATTATTAACTAAAAAGTCCATACTTCATTCAGATTTCCTTGAATGTTTCTTTTCTGTTCTAGAATCCTACCCAGAATACCATATTATATTTAGAAGTCACGCCTCCTTAGACTCCTCTCAGCTGTGACAGTTTCTCAGACTTTTCTTGTTTTGGTGATCTTGTTAGATATTTTATAAAATGTACTTCAGCTGGGCTTTGATGATTTTCTTGTGATTATACCAGGATACTTGGCTTTGAAGAAAATTACAGAGGTAAAGTGACGCACTTCTCCCATTCCACAGAGGGTAGATATGCTATCAACGTGACTCATCAGTTGGATGTGAGCTTGGATTACTGTCAGTTTTCCCTCTACGAAGTTCCTTCTTTTTTCTCCCTTTCCGTGATGTGCTCTTTGGAATAAGGTTATTAGGCACAGCCCACATCTAAGGGGTAGGGAGTTTTGTTTCCTCCTTAAGGGTGGTGAATCTACATACATTATTTGGAATTCTTTTGTATGGGAGAGTAGTCTTTTCTATTTATTCATTCATTTATTTATATCAGTGCAGATTCATGGAGACTTATTTTATTCTTTGGCTTATAATCCAGTACAACTTAATTTTTTTTGGCTCAAATTGTTCCCCTTTTGGTCATTGGGAGCTCTTTCAATTGGCTGCCCAGACTTCTTAACATGAGAGAAAAACACACGGAAGTAGATATTTTGCATCTGAGGTCTTAAATTCCTCCCATTCATGGATGGTCACTCATCCGTAATGTGACTTAGCAGCTTCTCTCATCAGGACCTGAATCTCTTTCTCCATCTCTGGAATCTGGGCTGGGCCATTGGACTTGCTTTGGTCAATGGGAAAAGGCCAACGCTTGAGAAGGCTTGTGTGTGGGACCCTGAGACTGCCCTAGGAGGCAGTGCAGGTTTGCCCGCCAAGGGGTGTGACCCTGTGGCCCAGTTACCTCCATCACTCCCGCCTAAAGCCAGGCAGCAGCCATGTGCGGGAGGCTCTCACCCACAGCTGCCTGCAGGTGGGTGACGGGCCAGAGACAAGCCCTCCCCACTGAGCCCAGTCCTACGCCTAACCCACGGAGTCGTGAGCAAGTCAATGGTTAGTTGCAGCCACGACGTTGTGAGGTAATTTGTTATGTAGCAAAAGCTAACTGCCACCCAAGCCGCTTTCTTTTCGCAAGCCTGTTATTTGAGTTTTCTGTTATATGAAGTCAAACTTAATCCTAAATGGACAAAAGTTCATTTCACGGGGAGGTTGTGAGAACTGAATGAGTGAAGCAGGGACATCGCATATAATAGTGCCTGGGTGTAAAAGATGACAATAATAATAATAATAATATTTTGTAGTGTGTCAGTATTTAATTTGTAATTTTGTTTCACATTTTAGTAGTTGGGGAACTACAAGCTGAAGGAGGTCATTTTACGAGCGGTATACAAATAAGTTTTTTCTGTCCATGCCTTCCAGCCTAGGACCACCAGGAGTTAGACAAGTTGGATTTCTTGCTCTTTGTAGTGATAGAAGGCACGCCCTAAGGAATGCTAGGTGTCTCAGTAAGAGGGTGTTAGAGGGGCTTTATGCAGGATTTGGACTTGGGTTAGGTGATTTTGAGTTCACAGAAGTGGGACGTTTCCCTAGATTGGATGCCGTCAGGCAGCGGTGTTAATTACTTCGTTGGGAGCTTGATAAGCCTCCTCCGTAGAAAAGGCAGGGAGAGCTATGCCAGGCTGGGAAGTGTAGAGAGGCAGCAGTCACTGTAGGAGCCAGGACAGGGGCATGTTTGGTTATTTTTGCGGCTTGGAAATGCTCACGTTTTATGTTCAGACATCACTGCAGAGTGGTCTTGTTTTTCTCTTGTTCATGAGTCACAGAATACCTTGTCTGACGTTCATGTTCTGCAACTTTGTTTATGTGCAGCAGGACGTCGGCTGTTACCCATGTCAGATAATTCATCCCAGTACCCAGGCCTGGCTGGTCACTGCCCAGGCCAGTTCCCTAGTGGCAGGGCTGCTTTTTTTTTTTTTTTTCTCAGCTTAAGTCAACACTTGTGGGTCTGGGAGGGTTCCTTCCCACTTCTAAAGATCTCCAGATAGCACTCAGGTTGAATCAACAAACTCAATCTGGCTCAAATTGGACAGGTAGGTAGGTTTTTTTTTTTTCCTCCCAGAAATTTTCCTTTGTTACTGGTTTCATGGATAACAGTTATCTTCACTCGGCATTAATTAAATTCAGCATTTCCTTTAATTATGAATGCTGGACACAAGCCACCCTGGTATCAGCAGTGCCTGGGATTTTATCACCATCAGAAAACACAGCTACTTTCATATTCTATCAGTGATGATGGGTACCTCAAAATGTTAACACTCATCATTACTTTGGAATAACAGTACTTAGGAGATCCACCACTTGATCTTGTTATTTAAGTGTTAGTAAAAAAGCATGTGTGGTACTATATTACCATTGTGCTCTTTGAAAACATTTTGATGGATTCCCCAGTCAGGGAAACATAACCAGTTTGCAACCAGGTTTCCAGCCAGGTCCTTAGCTGGAGGCAGGTGAAAGGCAACCATACATTGATGCTTCTCCTCCCTTCCTGCCCTTCTCTCTGAAAATAATAAATATAATCTTTATAAAAAATAAAATAAAAACATTTTGAGGCTCTGACTGGTGGCTCAGTGGGTTGGTGCCGGCCTGTGAACACAAAGGTCTCTGGTTCAATTCCCAGTCAGGGCACATAACCAGGTTGCAAGCCAGGTCTCCAGCCAGGTCCGTGGCTGGAGGCAGGTGAAAGGCAACCATACACTGATGTCTTTCTCCCTCTCTGCCTCTGTCCCTGCCCTTCTCTCTAAAAATAATGAATAAAAAAGTCTTTAAAAAAACCCAAAACATTTTGATGACCATGTTTTTAATACAATTTGTTTCCTTCATAGAAAAGCACATATCATTTCAACACTTGAAAGCGTCATACTGAGGAGGACTCCATGGAGGGATCCACTGTCTGACAAACATTCAATCCTCCAGTGACCCGTGAGCAGCTCTTAATATCGGCTTATTACAGAAGGGGACACGAGGCACAGAGAGGGTGTGTGTGGTCAGCTTCAGGTCACATAGCTATTGAGTGGTCACGCATTATTAGCTGTGTCAGATGCCTTTACAGCCTGTGGGCTGCTGTGGGCCCATTCTGTTAGGTACCTGCATGTGAATATCCTGAGGCAGGTGTCAGGCACATGTAGGTGTGGATCTGTTCCTGGATGGCGATGTGTGCAGTGCATACTGTAGAAAAGGGAACCATGGACTCTTGTCCTCTCTGGGCCTCAGTCTCACTTCTGGGATCACTTTAATTAACTGCATCCTCACATCCCTTGGGCCCTGGGCTTGAAGGGCTGGGCTGGGGGAGGGCTGAGGGGCCAGGCAGGGGTGGGGAGGCAGCAGGCTAAGGAGGGGTGGTAGGGGTGGTAGGGGTGGGCATAGCGCCAGGGCTAGGCCTCTAGCCTGAGTCTAGAGGTGTCACCTGGGACAGCTTGTGGGGAAAAGGACGCTGGAGGACAGAGGATACAGCTCCCATGGTGAGTCCTTCCTGGGACTGGTGACTGAAGAATACCTGAGAGCGCAGTCCCTGTGCCTGTGGAGGCGGGAGTGCTGCGGGCTATACAGGAAAGCCCCACTCCTGGGGCTCCTTGCTCCCCATACGCCCCTGCAGCACCTCGTCCTGCGCTTCTGATGCCGGACGCGTGGGCTTGCCACACATCAACCCCTCTTTGACATCAGCTGGGTGTCCTATAATTTAACTCAATAATGACACTATCTAACTGGAGTTATCATCAGGTCTCACAAGATCGCCCTCCCTCCACCTCAGATACCAGTCCCGAGTCCAGGTTGTCACCTGTGTTTCTGACAACTGGTTACAAATAAGAGGTTCCCATGCCCGCCTTCTTGGGTTCCATGTATTTACCAAAGTTTCTCACAGACTCAAGAAAACAGTTCACTTGCTAGGTCACAGGTTTATGGTAAAAGGCTACGATGTGGAACAGCCAGATGGAAGAGTCACATAGAGCAGGTGATGTGGAAGTTTTTGTGCTCTTACTGGGTGCAACGCTCTCCCCAAATTTCCATGTATTCACCAACCCAGGAGCTCTCCAAATCCCATCCTTTTGGGTTCTTATGGAGGCTTCATTACATAGTCATGACTGATTGGCTAACAGTGATTGATTCAACCTTCAATCTGTCTCCCCTGGGGACCTAGAAGTTCCAAAGTTTGCCACTAGTGGCTACCATGCGTTTGGGGCTTCCCAGAAGTGACCTCGTTAACACAAATTCAGGTGGCAGAGCAAGACTTTCCTGTCATCTTTATGGCTCTGGAGCAATTTCAGGAACCGATGACAAAAGACCAAGTATAGCAAAAGGTGCTCTCGTTGCTTAGAAAATTCCAAGGGCTTTGAGTTCTGCACCAGAAATGAGGATGAAGACTGTCAATGCAGAAACATTCAAAGCTGTAGAGAATTTTTAAATGAGTTTATTTGAGCCAAACTGACAACAGTTGCTGGGAAGCAAAATCTCCGCGGACCGAGAAATGCTCCAGAGAATCGCAGTTTAGCACTATATGTAAAAATACCTTTCAGTCAAAGGAGGAAGCATAAGGGGGTCACAGGAAATCCATTGATGATGGATGAGGGAGGTGGGAGAAAGCAAAGTGGGGAAAACTTTGGGATTGAATGCAAAGTAAAATGGAGAGACACATACTTTTTTCACATCGGTGGGTGCACCATAGTTAACAATGCACACTTACCGCACATGGAGTTGGTATGTGGGAGAACGAGGTAATAAATGAGGGATTTGAGTGTTTTCTGCTCTGGTGGGAGATTGTGCTCTCAGGGGTCTGGAAAAAGAAAATTTTCCTGACATTCCAAAGGTATGTTATCTTAGATGCAACAGGACAACAGACAGGTGCAGGTAAGGTAAAGATTGACCTTTAGTAGGCAAAGATAAAAGCCTAGGATGTGACTACTGACCACAAACTGCTTTTAGTTAGAAATGTTTTATTTCAGACCATCCTTTGAGGTCATTTTAGGTTTCTGAGTTCATAGAGCTGCCCCATAGGCCTCTCCTGAGCTTGTCAGGTTTCTTCCACAAGACCAAATCTGTGTATTGGTTGTTACCAATCACAACTATCACAAGAGCTTAGAAAGGCCCAGCTCCTACCCTCACAAGGGCCTGGGGGTCCGTAGCCTGAGGGAGTGGGTCCTTAGAGAGGTCTTTGGGTGTGGAGCACCCACCAGATGGCTCCCCCAACCACATGGCTGCCATGTGGGACAGAGGTCCCCTAGAAGGGTCCCTTTGATAGCAACTTCCCTCTCTCTGAATCTCCATCCCGCCCTTTGCCCCAGGTGTGCTTCTTAATATCATTTTCAAAATGCCAACGAGCCTGATTATTGTTTCCGTCTCCAAAGCTAAGTGATATCAATAAACACACACAGATATCACATGGCTTATTCATCATCATCATTTGATAGTTCTCTTACCTGTGCCATATTGGATCAATTATTACAGCTTTGTGCATGTGCTCTTTAAGGACCAAGGCAGGATGGAAAAATCATGGCTAGTTGCTTTATCTCACTTACTCATTTAAAGAACAGGGATAATTATTTGCTCAGTTGTGAGGATTAAATAAAGTATTGTATTTCCTTGATTCTAAATGGTAGGTCTGTCCAGAAAAACAGAGACATTTGTTTAAGAAGATACAAGAGCCCTGGCTGGTGGCACAATGGATAAGGCCCTGCTGGCCTGCGAACCCAAAGGTCGCTGGTTCAATTCCCAGCCAGGGCACATAACCAGGTTGCAAGCCAGGTCTTCAGCCAGGTCTGTAGCTGGAGGCAGGTGAACGGCAACCATACATTGATGTCCCTCTCCCTCTCTGCCTCTCTCCCTACCCCTCTCTCTTAAAAATAATAAATAAAAGCTTTAAAAAAAAAAAAAAGAAGATACAAGATACAAGAAACATTGTACATAGAACAATGACACCTTAGTCCCCTTCAAAGTAGGCACACATGATTCATCTCAGATTATGACCTTCTTGAGGAAATCTGGTTGATTGGTAGCAATTTTCAAGTCATTAGCAACTTCAGCACGACGTTCCTTCTGCATTGGTAGCAGAAGTTGCAGAATGAATTTTGCCACAACGTGTTTCATACCAAGGTCCTACGTCAAAATCTCGGACACAGTAGTTTTTGGATCAGCTTCTAGTTCCCACACTGTCGGTCACCAATCTTTGTTGATTGCAGCCTGTACCTGTCCCACACCCTCAGGTGTTCTGCTTGTTGCAGGCCTTCCAGAACGTGGACAGCTTTCAACAGATTCTTGACCACCTCTGAAGCCTTCCTGCCACGCTTTTATTGGCGCCACACTCATTGCCTCCTCTCCGGAAGCCTCCTGACTCACCCGAGCAGTTTCCACAGAGGAATGTTCAAGCGGATTCATTGCGCTACTTGCTCAGTCATTTTAACTGTGATGGCCGCATAGTACACGTGCTCACTCGACAGCATCTAAGGTGTCCCCTGATCGTACAGCGAGTTCGTTACTGTCCACACATGCGCATTCCAGCCCACTCTCCTTGGCTGCCAGGTTACATCGATTTGCAAACTGTTCCTGTTGTATTAACAATGGCTTGACTTTTTTCTGGGCAGATGTGTGTCCAGTAGGTACTATATGTCTGAGGAAATTTGGGCACATAGAGAAAATAATGACTTGTATTTTATCTAATGTCTGATTTAGTAACTTTTAAAAATAGCTTTATTAAAGTGAAATCGACATATGATAAACTGCACATATTTAAAGTGAGCCACTTGATAGATTTTAACTAGTGTATATACCCTGAAACCATCACCGTAGTCAAGATAATGACCATCTTCATCACCCATGAATGTTTCCACCTGTGTAATTTAATTTCTTTTTTTTTTAAAATTTTATTGTTGTTGTATTACATCCATCCCCTTTTTGCTCCCCTCTGTCCCCCTTCCCACCCACCCATTCCCCCCAAAGTCAATCCCACCTGTTGTCCATGTCCATGGTTCCTTTATACTAGGTTCTTGTCTAAACTGCTCCCCTTTCTTGCCTCTGCCTCCTCCTCCCCCCAACCGCCTTCCCCATGACCACTGGAGGCCTATTCACTATATTCATATATTTGGTTCTGTTTTGCTTGTTGTTAGTTTTGCTCATTATTGTCCCGTAATGGGTGAGATCATATGGTATTTGTCCTTCACTGACTGGCTTATTTCACTAAGCATAATACTCTCCAGTTCCATCCATGTTGTTGCAAAGGGTATGAGTTCCTTCTTTCCTTCTGCTGTATAGTATTCCATTGTGTAAATATACCAAAGTTTTTTGATCCAATCATCCACTGATGGGCACTTAGGCTGTTTCCAGCCCTTGGCTATTGTAAATAGTGCCGCTATGAACATAGGTGTACATAGGTTCTCATGAATTGGTGTTTCAGGATTCTTTGGGTATAGTCCAAGTAGTGGAATTGCTGGATCAAAAGGCAGTTCCATTTTTAGTTTTTTAAGGAAACCCCATACTGTTTTCCACAGTGGCTGCACCAGCCTACATTCCCACCAACAATGTATGAGGGTTCCCTTTGCCCCACATCCTTGCCAACACTTGTTGTCTATTGATTTGTTGATGATTGCCATTCTGACAGGTGTGAGGTGGTATCTTAATGCGGTTTTAATTTGCATTTCTCTGATGACTAGTGATGTTGAGCATTCTTTCATATGCCTCTGGGCCCTTTGTATATCTTCCTCAATGAGTTGTCTGTTCAGGTCCTTTGCCCATTTTTTAATTGGGCTGTCTGTCTCCCTGGTGTTGAGTCGCATGAGTTCTTTATATATTTTGGAGATCAGACCCTTGTCTGAGGTATCATTGGCAATTATTTTTTCCCATAGAGTTGGTTCCCTTTGAATTTTGCTGATACTTTCTTTAGCTGAACAGAAACTTTTCAATTTGATATAGTCCCATTTGTTGATTTGTTCTTTTATTTCCTTTGCCCTTGGTGAAGTATCAATAAATATATTTCTGCGTAGGATATCCAAAAGTTTATTGCCTATATTTTTCTCCAGGACCTTTTTGGTGGCACTGCTTATGTTTAAATCCTTTATCCATCTTGAGTTTATTCTGGTGTATGATGTAAGTTGGTAGTCTAGTTTTATCTTTTTGCATGTTGCTGTCCAGTTTTCCCAACACCATTTGTTGAAGAGACTGTTTTTACTTAATTTAATTTCTTTTTAAGTATATTTTATTGATTATACTGTTACAGTTGTCCCAGTTTTTACCCCTTTGCCCTCCTGTGCGCAGTAGGGCCCTTTCTCTCCAGTAGTCCCTCTCCCCACCTTAGCTCATGTCCTTCTTCCTTTCCTATACTATTCTTAACATCGCACTGCTTATTTTATTCCTACCAATTATGCTTCTCAATCTCTAAACCATTTCTCTCATTCTCCCCTTCTCCTCTCCCAGCCAATAACCCTCCTAATGATCCTCATACCCATGATTCTATTCCTATTCTGGTTGTTTGCTTAGTTTGTTTTTGTTTTTTAGATTCAGTTGTTGATAGTTGTGAGTTTGTTGTCATTTTAATGTTCACAGTTTGGGTCTTCTTCTTTTTCTTAAATAAATCCCTTTAACATTTCCTGTAATACTGGCTTGGTGATGATGACCTCCTTTAACTTTGTCTTGTCTGAGAAATATTTTATCTGCCCTTCCATCCTAAATGATAGCTTTGCTGGATATAGTAATCCAGGTTGCAGGTCCTTGCTTTTTATCACTTTGAATACTTCTTGCCAGTCCCTTCTTGCCTGCAAAGATTCTTTTAAGAAATCAGCTGACAGTCTTATGGGAACTCTTCTGTTGCTGTTTTTAAGATTCTCTCTTTATTGTTAACATTTGACATTTTAAATTACGATCTGTCTTGGTGTGGTCCTTTTTGGGTCCAGCTTGTTTGGGACTCTTTGTGATTCTTGGCCTTGTATGCCTGTTTCCTTCTCCAAATTAGGGAAGTTGCATTAGTTTTTCAAGTAAGTTTTTAGTTTCTTGCTCTTCCTTTTCTCCTTCTGGCACCCTATGATTTGGATGTTGATACATTTAAAAGAGAGGCTCCTAAGCCTCTTCTCCTTTTTTTTTTTTTTTTTTTTTTTTTTTTTTTTTTTTTTTTTTTTTTTTTTTTTTTTTTTTTTTTTTTTTTTTTTTTTTTTTTTTTTTTTTTTTTTTTTTTTTTTTTTTTTTTTTTTTTTTTTTTTTTTTTTTTTTTTTTTTTTTTTTTGGCCATACTCTACGTGAGCATCCTTATCACCTCTCTCTAAAAATAAATAAATAAAATCTTAAAAATAAAAGGTGAGAAGAGTTGTCCAGTATGTATCACCACATGGATGTTCACTTGCTAAGCCCAAGAAAGACCACACTAGACACCTGTGCATCTTCTGCTGACTTCTGCACTCCCTCACAGCCATGCCCTGGTGCCATTTGGACCTCTTTAATCTGCAGGTGACAAAATCCCAACTCCAAGTTGCTTGAGAAAAACAGAATTTTTATTGATTCAAGGAGCGGAAGAGTCCACAGTGAACCTAGTCAAGTGCAGCTGACTCAGGACTACAGGCCTCATCACTAAGCCCTGCTTTTCTCTTTGTCCTCCCCTCCCCCATGGGCAGGCTTTCCCCTCCCGCATTTGCAGGCTCTCCACTCCCCCATGGTCAGGTTCTCCACGAGAAAACGGAAGAGAGAAGTGCAAGGTGAGGCTGGAAAGGTAGAGAGGAGTCAGACACTGGGGCTTTGTTCTTTTCTCTGGAGTCAACTGGCAGCCTTGGAAGGGATTGTAAGCATGAGACTGATTACATCTGAATTCTGAGAAGATCACACCAGCCATCGTGCAGAGCCAGAATAGTAATTACATTTTTTTTCTTGAAAAATCCTTAAAAAAAAAAAAAGAATCACAATAAAGTAAGCACCATACAGCATTTTGGGGTCCTTTTGTGGGGTCTCATGTCTTCCCACAAAACCCTGAAAAAAGCGTGTATCAGCACTGGCTGGTAGCACAGTGGACAAGGTGACAGCCTGCAAACCCAAAGGTTGCTGGTTCGATTCCCAGCCAGGGCACATAACCAGGTTGCAAGCCAGGTCTCCAGCCAGGTCCTTGGCTGGAGGCAAGTGAAAGGCAACCATACATTGATGTTTCTCTCCCTCTCTGTCTCTCTCCCTTCCTCTCTCTCTGGAAATAATAAATAAAATCTTAAAAAAAAAAACAAAAAAAAACCCATGTATCAGTTAAGATTTTAAGTTCCAACCAATAGTGGCTTAAGGAAGATAAAAGTTTGTGTAAGGTGGCCCAGGGCTGGTGCAGCAGCTCCACAATGAAAATAAATCCAAGCTCCTGCCCCACCAGCTCAGCCTGCAGCTTCAGGCCTCAAGCTCAGCCCTGGTCCAAGCTGCTGTGCTCCCAACCACCACACGGGCACCTGGGATAAAAGGAAAGGGGGAGGAGAAAGGCGCCCACCTCTTGATTGGGCCAGCGTTCTCATTTTTCTGACATAACATTTTTTTCTTACATATCACTGCCCAGAACTTGGTCATATGCCATACATTAATATCAAGAGAGTCTGGGAAATATGACCTTTATTTGGCCACATCACCATCCAAAATGGTATGTGTGTATGCGTATGTGTGTGTGTGTGTGTGTGTGTGTATGTGTGTGTATATGATTTTACTATTTTCTCTCTTTCGTTTTTTAAAAGGCTGCACATACTTTGATACTCTTTCCCATCAGGAGGTGGGGTCTGTGACCACACCCCCCCTGAACCTGGACCTGGGCTCAGTGCCATTTGGACCAGTAGTATAGAGTGGAAGTGAAGCTTCCGTACCGTGATTTTCCATGCCAAGTCATAAAAGGCCATGCAGCTTCTGCCTGTTTGGCTTGGCACCAGGACCAGCTTCCCGGGTGCATGACCTAGTTAGTTGCACAAGGCCCTGTGCCAGAAGATTTATTCACTTCTTTTAATGCTCTGCTATAGTCTCGAAATTGTTAATGATTTTTGTCTTTGAACCTGTATTTTGTAAGACAGTCTTTGGTACAATGCAGCGTGTGCCTATGCAGAGGATATGTGTTCACTAGGGCCTTGCCTCCCTATTAGAATATGCATTTTCAATACCTGCTATCTGGCTTCCATTAACACGCTTACCTTGTTTGAATGGCCCCAGGCTCAGATGTGCTCCTCCCTTGTCTTCATGCTCTGCTGTCACCGTCTGGAAATTCTTGATTTTATTCTTGAACTTGTGTATTGGAAGTGAAGTCTAATGGAGCCGTGGATTATGCATATGGGCAGAAGAGATGCACACATATGCATCCACCTTCACATGCAGTGTTTGCAATGCCTCACAAGCATAGAATCGAGAGACGGGAGTCCAGGGAAACCTGTCATGTCTGTGACTAAGCTGGGGCACATTCCAAAGAGGCCATGCTTTCTGTTCCCACTGGGAGTTCCTTTGGTCACAGAAAAAGGTGGTGGCATTCTAAGCAACGCAGATGCTCAAGGAAACTTATTCTGTATCCTTTCTTATTCATGTTGCTTTCCTGTTAGCCAGCCACTGAAAATGATGACACAGAGAAAAAGGGCAACATAGGACGTCCTATTGTTCCCTTTCCTTTCAGTCTTCCTTACTCACCAGCAAGTAGGAAGTAGAGAGTGTTAGTGGATGTGTGTGTATCAGGAAGTGAAATAAGAGCAGCTCAGTGAGTTTAGTGCCGCATTCCCACTGTTCTGGCAAGAATGAAACACACACACATGCATGAGTTATGAAAAATCAGCTGGGTAATTTCAGTGATTCTACCTAGAGTTAAATGCTGTTACATGTGCATTAAAGCAGTCACTGCACAGTATAAAGATGAATCGTAAAAGTCATGCACATAATTTGAATTTAATTATTATTTTTTTACTTAGACCGAGATTTGGTAGTAAATTAAAAAAAAGAAAACATGACAGGCTGTGGGGAGGGGGGGGAGAGACAGAGAGAGAGAGACAGAGAGAGCGAGCAGGAGCCAGGAGGAGGGAAGAAGCTCTCTATTTCAGTGCCCTCCTGGCAATTTTTTTCTACTTTTTGAGCCCACCCCGCTCCATTTTCATTTTGCACTGAGCCCTGCCTGCTGCTGGCCCTGTTGGGAGTGTTTGCAGTCAGAACGCTTCCTTTCTGCCCCCAGTTGTCATGATGTGAGGAAGCTGGAGCCGCAGGGAGACGGCATGTGGAGGTGCTCCAGTCAACAGTCTTACCCAACCTCAGGCTTTGAGTCACCCCAGCCCAGGTGACAGAAGTCAAGTCCCCAGCCGATTCCATCCCTACGTCTCCCAGCCTTCCCCAACCCCACCCCGACTTCAGACACCTCCATCCCTCCGGGTCTTCCAGCTGAGGCCCAGCCCTACAGAGTAGAGACTAGCCTTCCCGCAGTGCCCTGAGTTCCTGACCTGCAGAATCCAC
Source organism: Noctilio leporinus (assembly GCA_004026585.1). Lineage (NCBI taxonomy): Eukaryota > Metazoa > Chordata > Mammalia > Chiroptera > Noctilionidae > Noctilio > Noctilio leporinus. The sequence goes on along the minus strand of PVIW01001010.1, from coordinate 29,163 downwards.
GAGCAAAATCAAACATGTTTTTCGCCACTAAGATGTGCCAGTTTCATAGGCAGCAATAAATGTACCGTCGTTTATTCGTTTGGGTTGATCCACATCGTTTGTTAGCATAAATGAAGTTGCAATAAATAACTGTGCACATGTATACATATCCAAGGCAGATTCCTAGAAATGAGGATTACTATGTCAAAGGGTAAATGCTTATGTAATTGTTTTTTAGCTATTGGCAAATTCCTCTCTCAACTTAATTTTTCTCCAAATAGATTTCTTTGTGTTTACAGTAGATGCATACTTGCATAATCTCCCCTCCCCAGTAGGCCCGCATACAGAGAAACATACATAGAAAAAAAGTGCATAAGTGAAGGTACAGCTTGATGAATTCTTGCAAACTGAGCACGTGTGTGCAACTCTCACATGTGTCAAGAAACAAACATTCCTAGCACCCCCAAAGCTGCCATGGTCCCCCTTCCCAGGGAATACTCGCTTCCATGGTTTGAGGGTATCATTGTTTATCCATTTTCCTTTTGACATTTCTAGTTAGGGGCTAATGCGTACTATACTGCTTGGCTATGGAATAGTCTCCAGAACCTCGTTCATGGGTGTCAGGCTGGTTAGAGCCTCCTTTACCGTTCTGTTCGGTTACTGTTCTCAAACTAGGTTCCTGTAGACCCTGGAGTCCTTTCCCAAGCAACAGGAAATGAACAAATGCATGGTTTGGCTTCTCTCAGTTTAAAATTTTCCCTAAAAACTTTGGGGTCCACTCTCAGCTCTTTGCTACCAGGTTTCGGTGATGACAAATGTTCAAGAAACAGGAAATAATGGGAAACCCTGGAAATGCCACCGCCTGCATTGAAAATAACAGTGGTCATCATTTATAAAGAGGTTGTCTATGGATAGACTTTCTCCATAACCTTGGCAAAGTAGGTATCATGATTCCTGTTTCATCGGGGGAGAAAACCCAGGCTCTGCATGGGAAGTAACTTGCTCAAGTTTACGCATTCATATTGGAGGATGAGAACGCCTGCGGGCTCGGACCTACCCCAGGACTCTGGCTTCTTAATGTTTGGGCATGTCTTCTGTGTCCTCTTCTCAGTCTGTCACCCAAGGCCCTGTCTACCCCAGGCCCTGCCTACTCCAGCCCCTACCAGAGCTCTGGCCTCTTCCACCTGAGCGCTCTGAAGCTTTCTCTGGGCCCGCCCCTGGGCTTTTGCATGTGCTCTTCCCTCTGCCTGGAATCACCTGTCCTGTTCGCCTAATTCCTCCTCTCCTACAAGAATGCCTTTCCACATTAAGCTCACATCCTTGCTCCAATAGCACTGTGTATTTCTCCATCACATTCATTGTACTCTTTGTTGTTTGGTTACTTTCTATTGCATTTCTGTCTCCTCCCACCCACTCCTGGCCACATCCCCAGTGCTTAGTGCAGTTGCTGGCACATAAGAGGTACTCTATAACTATTTGTCAAGGGGAGGGGCTGTCTTATTTGAGTCTCATGGCTTCTCTGTGAAGTAAGCAAGGCTGGGCTGCTCATTCCCATTTTATGGAGTAGGTGAGTGAGGCCCACAGAGGGAAAGGGGCTGATCCAGCCTTCTGACCTGTGGACACAGCCAGACCTGAGTGACTGTAGTCCTGACACCTCTCCCTGACACCAAGGGACAGGTGAAGGCTGAGGGAGGGGGCCTCAGCCAGCCAGGGGACTTCCAGCCTTCCCAGGTTAGAATCAGTTAATGTGGCTTGTTCCTCCCCTGCTCAGGGCACAGGGGGAAGGCCAAGGAGGTTGACAAGGAAGGAAGCTAAGTCCTACTCAAAAACAAGTTGAGGGTGGTGGGCTTGTGGCCATGTATTCTGAAGCCAGAGCAGGGAAGCCAGGAAGTTGGAGCAGGAAGAAAGGTCCTGTCCCTGTCCTAGGAGGGTCCAGTGAGGACAGTGGGCCTTCATCTTCTTGTGTGAGTTTCAAGCACTGGCTGGCCAGCTTGAACTTGGCAATTGCTTATCTATTTATTTATTCTTTTAACCTTGGTCACAGGGAACACAAAGTCAAGGTCAAACATACTCTGAAGCAGGTGACTTGGGTCCAAAGTCACCCTTGTGACTTCTCCTTTTTGTGGCTTTGGACAAGTGACTCCATTTCTCTGGGCCTCAGTTTCCCCATCTATAAAAGGAGGAGATGATAATAGTACCTATCCCTTTGGGTCGTTTTGGGGCTTCTATGTCTATTCTAAGGGAAGGTCTTCATGAGGTGCCTGGCACAGAGAAATATCTGGAGATGACATCACCAAGGGCTTACTGTGTACAGGCTCTGTCCTGGGTGCCTCACCATTTATTGAGCCCTGATGGGTATTTTGGAGGCTCTGGTGTTAATCATGCAAGTGGCACAGGTGAGACTTGGATCCAGATTTCTGAAGCACCAGAGGGTGGAACCAATAAAAATGTTACTTAGGACAGCCACTGCAAGCCGGTCCCTGCGTTCTGTGCCTTAGGAACATGAAAGCCGAGCGAACATGGGCACTTCTTCCAGGACATCTGGTAGCTCTTTGGGACCCTTTCTTCAGAAGGAATGCTTGAGGCCTGAGTCGTTTAAGAACCCCTGGAACAGAGGTGGAGCTGGAGAAGGGCTGGGCTAGGTGCAGAAGAGCCCTGATTGCGAGCTGTGTGGTAGTTATTCTCGGGTACTGGGGAGCCCCTGAAGGCTCCAGGCAGAAGGGAAGGGACCTGACTATAGGCCAGGAGAGAGAAAGCCTGCACGTGGGGCCTATTGTGAAGTTGCTGCGAACTTCCAGGCAGGAGATGAGGCCAGGGTGAGAGGTGGGTTCTGGAAGGGAGGCAGTGCTGGATGTCCTGTTTCTTTTCATGCCAGACGGGAAATGGCACCTTTGGGTACCACTGCTCTGGCCTCAGAAGGGGAAGCTGTGGTTGAGGATGGCAGAGCCACCCACCAGCCATGGATAACTCAGCTCCAGTGACAATTCAGGACAACTGATGGACATCTGGGACCCTTTCTTCAGGAGGTGTGTTTCAGGCCCAAAGCCTCTGGACTCCAGTTTAAGAACTTACATGGCAGAGAAATAGTTAATGCACTGCATTTTGGGTCTTTTAGCTATAGCAGCTTAACTGTATCCTAAGTCACTGTGTGACCTTAGACAAGGCACTTTACTTCTCAGAGCCTCAGTTTCCACATCTGTAGAATGGGGTGATGATAGCACCTACTAGGATTCAGAGATGGTGCCTATAGAACTGGTTTGGAGAAGGCAGTCAATGCCCAGTGTCTCTATCCAAGTGTCCCTGGCTGACCCCGTGCACAAGACACTCTGCATGCCCCATTCTCTTCCTCCTTCTGAGTCCCCCAGTGGCACTCAGCTTGGGACAGTAGACACAAGGCCCCTTACCCAGATTTCTACAATAACAGGATCTGGGTGACTCTTAGACATCCTTCTCCTACATTTTACAGGTCTGAACACTAAGGTCTAGACAAGGGGCAGGAGTTTGGTTCAGCTGCACAGCAAGTCAGGCAGAGTGGTGGCTGGATCCAGTCCTTAGCAGGTGTCAGGCTGGGTCAAGGGGCGATGTCTGATGTAGGTGTTCAGAGATGCATTCTCCCTCCATTTTCCCCCCTGCTCTCTGCTCTGGCCACACTGGCCTCCCCCGTAGTTCCTCGTGGCCACCTCAGGACTTTGGCACTTGCAGGCAAAATAATGGGCCTAGTCTTCCTACAGCTCCTCTCGTGGCTGCCTTCTCCTCATTGTATTTATCCTCAATTTAAGAGTCACCTCTTCAGCCCTGGCTGAAGCACAGTGGGTAAGGTGCCAGCCTGCAAACCCAAAGGTCGCCGGTTTGATTCCTAGCCAGGGGAATATAACTAGGTTGCAAGCCAGGTCTCCAGCCAGGTCTGTGGCTGGAGGCAGGTGAAAAGCAACCATACATTGATATCTCTCTCCCTCTCTGCCTCTCTCCCTTCCTCTTTTTCTAAAAATAATAAAATAAAAATTAAAAAAAAAAAAAAAAGAGTCACCTCTTCAGAGAGGCTTTCCCTGATTACCCCAAGTTGGGCCCTTTGTAATTTTTTTCATCTCTACCTCCTATTTATTTTCCTCAATGGCAATATATTCATTTTTAAATTTAGTTTTTAATTTTTTTTTTAAAACAAGTGGTTTTGGCCAGTTGTGTGAATAAATGGATATGTGCATGAGTGCATGCACTGGGCCTGGATGTTCACCATCACATTAAACTTGCGTGTCTTCCCTGTGCAAGACCTAGTCTCCTGATTGGGCAGGTGTGGAAAGGGAGGCTCAGAGGGGTCTCACCAGGCAGGGCAGGGATGGGTTGGACGCTAAAGGCCTCTGGACTTCCCTGCCCTCGCACCACATGAGAACACCAGCTGAGCATTCCCACATCAGTCTAACACAAGAGAGAACATGTTTACGTTGGACCCGGCCTGGACCAGACTCCATTCTCTGAAGGGCTGCTCCATCAAATGATGCTGCTGCTGGCGTTACCAAGGCGACATGCACGGTGTGTATAGCTTCCTGAAGCATTTTTAAATGGCAGAGGTGAAGGCTCACACAGACGCTGAGGGGTGGAAAATCTGGGAAAAGAGGTTAAATCCCCCAGCCACCCAAACAATCCATCCTTATGCTGGCTCCTCCCCTGCTCCCTGCGAAGGACCACCTTCTACCTGGCCCGTGGCTGTCATCTCTGGGGTATGCACAGCGAACTCTCTCTTCCCCAGTGGGGGAACTGCCTAATTGCTGGGAGCAAGCAGAGTCCTCCATTCTGTCTGGTTCCATCAGGACCTACCAGGTGCCAGCGGAAAAGACAGGTCTTGGAGCGCTTTCCAGAAAGTTCCTTCAGCCCTTGATATTGGTGCAGGGGCACCACTCCAGCATCCACACAAACTGAGTGGGACTGACCCCACCCCTGGTTCCGGGCATAATCATGCGACCTAGCTTGGGTCAATAAGAATCACAGTGACAATTGCAGGAATGGGCACAGGACCAGGACTGGCTAGAGGGAACCATGGCTTTGCTGGAACAGGTGAGCTCTCTGTCCTAGAGATGCTGAGCTGGGAGGACATGAGCCCTGCACTTGTGGGGCCATCTTGTCAAGAGAGAACATGGCTGGGAGTGAGGCCAACATGGCAGTTGGCAGGACAGGGACATGAAGAGGGACGTCATTTGAGCCCCTGGATCTAACTGCACCTGAATCCACTTCTAGGCTTCTTGTTACACAGCCAATCTGTTCCTTAGGATGCGGTTTTGACGCCTTGAGCTGCAGAGTCCCGGCTCAGCGGAGGAAGGATGGTGAGCGAGGAGAGTAACCCCCATCAGCTGCCCGGCCTTTTCAGAGGACTGGAGCGCAGACCAGGATTTGGGCTTTCACCCTACCCAGAGGAGTCGGTCCCCTGGGCACACAGCTTCACCCTCCTCTTCGCTCCAGCACACGGCGGTTTACAAATAAATGCCGTGGTACAGCAGTAAATGCTTACCTTGTCTGGGGCCAGGGGAAGGGATGACAGGCACCAGGGGTCAATTTCTCACCCCATTCGCCTCCCTGGGAGCTAGTGTTTATTAGGCACCTGCTTCGTGCCAGGCTCTGTCCCGAAGTTGGCATACATGGTCTCATCTCCTCATCCTTGCCCCAGCCCAGACAGGGGTGACTGCCATCAGCTGCCTTTCACAGATAAGATAACGGACACCTTGGGAGGCTGAGCCATGAGCTTCAAGTCCAAAAACTGGAGCGGGTCTGTCTGACTCCAGGCCTTGCCCAGGGTACCACACTACACAGTAGGCCTCACTGGGACTGAAGGGGGTGGCACAGGGATGGGGGCCGATGGCAGAGTGGCCCTTCTCTGACCTTGTCCTCTGAAAGAAGCTCATGAGGAACTGCTGGTCTCCCAGACCCCCAGCTGTAGCGCTGGTCGGATGGGCAGGAGGAGAGGGCTAGGGGCTCCCAGCTGGACCTGGGAGGATCTGGACCTGGAGATTGGTGTCCTGCCCAGGGCAGCATGGACAGTTCCAGGCAGGGCCTGTTTGTCAGCTGGGAAGAGCTGGGCTTACTCGGGATGCCGAGAGCGGGCTTCCTGAGGCCAGAAGGAGCCTTGAAGAACACTGGCCCTTGGCACACACAGGAAACCTAGTTCCAGACCTTTCTTCAGGGATGGTGTCAGTTTGTCTTAATCCAAAGTTTCCTTCCAGTTGTTTGTAGAGATTGAGGCGGTCACTGTGGCTTTTACAGCCAGGAAGGGTGGGTAGCTGGGGGTGGGGGATGGTGCCCTGGGGCTCCTCCTCCCCCCTTTTGAGGACTTTTCCAAGGGCGTCCACAGCCTCAAGAGATGCTCTGGAATAAACAGGCCCCTTTTCAAATAAGTAAGTTTGGAGAGAGCTGCCCACTCTAGCCTCTACATGGGCACTCACGTTAAAGGCTTGGACAGGTTCTGTGGCAGGGACGCCTGTTCACCAGATTCCACCTGGTGCTTCCCTTGCACTTGCCCGTGGCCCTCTGAGAGCGGAGTCGGGGCTGCTCTCTGTGGGAACACATTCTGGGACCTGCCGGGGGCACAGGAATCTCTCTGAGATCTCCTGGAGCTCCTGAGACCAGGGCTGAGCTCCAGATGTCAGGGTCTAGGAGCAGGTGACAGTGTGGGGTGACAATAATGATTCCTATTATGGGGTATATGCCTCCTTGGGCAGGAAGTTCAAGGACATCTCAAGGCTGATGGAGCTTGAAATAGGATGGTCTTCCCACCAACCAACCCTGGGGACAGAATCTGGGTCTCCATCTGAGCCATTTTCTGCCTGCAAATACCTTCCCACCTGCTTGAAATCCTACCATTAGCCAAGTATTCCCTAAAGGAGCCAAGTCATCCATTCCTTGTTCATTCAGGGTAACAGGACCCTCAAGCTGACAGGGGCCCCTGTGGAAGACTGGAGGGAAGAGAAAAGAGGGATCCTGCAGAGATAGGAACCCCTAAACACCCGCCAGTTCGCAGCCCAACGGGGACAGGAGGCAGCTGGCTCTTGGGGACTCCTGGGCAAGGTGGGCTGGCTCAGGAGGTCCGTGTTCAAGACGAGGCCCTGGCACTGTGTCCTGTGTTTGGTTCCTGCTAGTCCGAGGAACACCACGCCCTGTCTGCTCCTGGGGCCCAGCCTGCACGTGAGGCTGCCGTCAGACGCCAGCGGGACGCACCATCATGCGAGTGGCGCGCAGCGAGTAGCTGGCGCCCTGGAAGTAGTGCCAGCGGATGCCGTTGAGCTTGCGCACGTGGTTGTGAGCTGGGTAGTAGATGCCGTTGAGGTTCGAGAGGCCACAAGCATCAAACCACCACCCTGGTGGGAGGGAGGAAGAGGCTTTGGGGAGCTGAGGGCCCACCAGTGGGGTGAAGGCAGCCCTCTACCCCCAAAGTGTAGTCAGGCTGTTGCCTCCTCCAGGAAGCCAGCTCATGGGAGACGGGGATAGGTGGGGGTTGGGGGTGACTCCCAGACACCCAGCCTAAGGCCTCTAATGGGTGGCCCTGGGTTCCAGTTGCCCCTCTCAGCCACTCCATCCCCTGACCTTTTCCTTAAGCTCTCTACACCTCTCTCCCTCCCTCCATCTCTGTCCTGCTCCCTCAAAGTCTCCCCTCTTCTCTCTCCATTTGTCTCTAATGCTCTCTGACATCCCAAGGGTCTCTCACTCTGGTTCGTCTCTTTCTCTCTCGGATGGTCTCTGTGCTTATCTGTAGCCCTGCGGGTCTCTCTCCGCAGGTCATCTCCGATGGTTACTGACTTTGTCTCTCAGGCGCTGTTCCTCTCTGTCTGTCCCTGGTTAGTGTTTCACCCTCCCTCTCTCCCTTTGTAGTTCTGTCTCTTCACAGCCCCCTGTCCCCACCCCTCTGTCTCTATGCCAGTTCTGGTGCTTCTCTCTGTCTCCATCAGTCCCTGTCTCTGTGTCTCAGGGGGTCTCTCCTAGCTCCCACCGGTGGGTGGATGGGACCCAGCAGCACCCACCTCCGGACAGCATCTGGGCACACTTGCAGAGGCAGTTGTCATTGTCTGCATCCTGGGTGCTGAAGTTGGTGCCCTGCAGGACCAGGCCACTCTGGCGTCCCGCCGAGCCGCTATACCCGCTCAGAAAAAGCCTGGAAGCCACCAGGGGTGGTGGGTGGAGAGGGGCCCAGAGTCACATTGGGGCTGGCTGAGGAAGGGGCTCTGATCCGGTTTTTCTGGGTAGGGGAGCCCCAGCCTGGGGTGCTCGGCCTATCTCCACTCCTAGGTTGCCCTCCCTGTCTGCTGCCTCAGGGACCAGGCACCCACTGTGTGTCCGGCCTCCCTCTTCTCCCTGAACCTGATTCTTACATAGGAGCCAGCATGACTATGATAATAATATAGTGAGGACAATGGCTAACATTTACAGGAACATCAACCACGTGCCAGGCATTATTCAAAGCACTATCCATGGTTTCACTCATCTCATTTAACCCTCACAACACTCAATTATTCCCATTTTATAGATGAAGAAACAAAGATCCCAAGAACAAAAGGAGCCTAAAGACTCAGAATGAATGAGGGTGAGAGCCAGATCCAAGCCCACTGGGGCCTGACTGGGGAGCTGTGTGCATTTTCTTCCCCTGCCAGCCATCTGCCCCAGCCCCTTCGTACCTACTTATTTCCACCCACCTCCTCCAGGAAGCCTTTTCTGACCACACCAGCCACTGTCCTGGGTGAACTATCCCTGCAACTTCCCCATCTGCAGCCAGCTGGAGAGGGTGTATATTTCTCTGCCAGGCTGGGTCTCAGCTCCACCACTCACCCGTTGCATGACCTTGGGCAGACTGCTTCGCATTGAAGCTTCAGCTTCTTGATCTGTCACTGTGGTAATAATAGTATGTTAACAGGGAGGACTTCAGTCAACTACTGTGATTCGGTGACTTCCGCGTGTGATGGGTGCAGAGCAGGGCTGACACATGATACATGCTCAGTACAGGTAACACTGCTTGTTATTTGTCCCGTGTCCTGGCCTTGGGCACACAGCTGGCACAGGCTTCCACATGCCTGGTTGGACAGTGTTGGGTGCATGTAGCAGAGAAGGGCTGCTCTCCCAGTTTGGGAGCCATTAAGAAGGTCCTACAGTGAAGGCAAGTGGACACCAGATGTGGCAGAGCAGCTCAAGAAAGCCCTGGTTCCTCCAGGGCAGGGCCTGGGAGACTTTTCCAGTGGGATCCGGAATGAATGTGGGGCCTGGACATAGGGTCCTGCCCAGGAGCTCTGTCTGTGGTAAGGCAGGGGCATGTCCCTCAGGTTCCATGGCTGGTGTGACTTAAACATGCGACCTGGGGCTCAGTTGATTGGTTGACCGCCCTGCCAAGAGGCCCGTCTGACCAGGGACTCCCGGGGTGGGGCAGGCAGGCTGGCCCACCTGCTAATATGGTCCTGGATTTTCCTTGTGGCTCAGTGATGTTAGTTCAGAGCCTGGCTTGGGCACAGTATAAGGTTTGGGGTCAGACTCAGTCTGGGGCTGTGTAAAATCAGGGCTGAACAAAGCCGATGGGTCTCATGGGTTATTCCAGCAGCACCAGCCTCTCTACTGTACCCAAGTCCTCAGCTCAGGCTCTGCCTCACTGCCTCTTCTCTTTGGAAGCCAGCATGGGGGTCTGTGACTGCTGGGGGACCCCCAAGTCATGGACCAGAAAACCTCACTTGACCCATTGTTCAAATGTGCTTTGAATATGTTCATAGCTCAGTCCTGGGGAACCCAAACAAACATACAAGTCTCTGGGACCCCCAAGTTAGACACATTGGGTGTGTCTCCCACATGTCTATGTCTGAGTCCACGTGTCTATAGTGTGAGCATTTACATACCATCTTCCTGCCTGTGTGCATTTTGTCTGACCTTGTGCTAGAATATCTATTGTGGGTCCAAGGGTGTGCTCTGGAATCTGCCTTTGTGGCTGGGGTTGTGCACGGCTTACCTGTGAGGGATTCTGTCAGGGGGACATTTGCATGTGTGTCTGGGTGTGTGCCTCTGCTTGTGTGTGTAGTTATGCACTTGTGTGATAGTGTGCTTCATGTGTACCCCAGGGTGGTGGCGAGCCCCTGCACGTGTGCATGTGTGCTGATCTTGGATGTGTAATCGGGTCTGGTGGGTGAGGGCCTCTGGGAGGTATGTGCCTGGTATCTGTGTGTCCCTGCTGTCTTGTTTGTGCCCTGATTGTTCCCCCCCTGCGGGCCACTTTCTCTTCAGGCTTATGCATGCACCCCAGCTGGGCTCCCATTGCTGTGAATGACAAATAAGGGTGCTCCTCCCACCCTGGATGCCTATGACCCAGAGGCTGACTGCCAACACATTGCTGCCTCTGGGCTTCCCTACGGGGACCCTCTCAACCTCACTAGCTGGCTGCTTCTGTGTGGTGGTGCCATGCGACCAGCAGCTATTCTGTCACTTCTCCCCTGGCCCTCCTTTGTCAGTTTCCAGGCTCCACTCTGCTTTCCTGGCTCTCTAACCTCCAGTCCCTTCAGCTTCTGAATGAGTGGGGACTCTTCCTTGCGCAACAGCCTTTGAAAGAGCCTTGCTCAGATTTCAGGTATTTGTGGCCAGCCGAATGTCAACTCTGTCTGTCTTTTTTCAGAACATTCTTATTGTCTGAGGTGTCATTCCTATTCTCTCTTTGTTTGGAGAATGTCCGCCCATTACAGGCATCACCTCAGTGCCTCAGTTTCCATACCACTGAAGTAGGTACAGTGATGCTTACCTCAGAGTGTTGTAGGAGGTTAAATAATGTGCCTGGAACATGGTAGGTGCTCAATAAATGCTCATTCCTCTTTCTAAACAGAACCAAGAGCCAGGCTGATGTTATAGTATGCTCACATTCATCTTGTTAAGAAGCAGAGGAGCAGAGAAGCCAGATCCTCAACTCATCCAGGTTCACAAAGTGAGCAGAAGCAGAGCCAGAATGAGCCCAAGTCCCCTGAATCCTAGCCCAGGGAGCTTTCCATCTGCCTCTACAGTCTAAGACTGGCTGGGGAAGTTACCTCTCCTCTTCTGGGCCTCTATAAAATGACTGTCTAAGGGTGACTGACCTAGGAAAGCCCTCTCTGCTTTGAGAAATGGAAGCACTAGCAACATGCTCTCCACCTCACCCAGTGTCTGGGTCATGCTGGGTGCTAACTAACCACCTCCAGATCCCATGATGTATGCCCAAATGGGGGACAGATGGTAGGAACCAGAAACACCCAGGGACTGACCCTTGGCGCAGACCCAGTAGCCACTAGCCAAGGGTCCTCAGCCCACCCACCAGCCTGGGCCCTGAGCCCACCTGTACAGCTGCTCCTCACTGCCCAGCTGGAAACGCTCATACTGGGCATAGGCCTTGTTGCCTTCCCAGTCCTGCAGCTCCAAACGCAGAGAGTAGGCTGCTCTGCTGGTGAGCTGGTGCACCAACTCGTTGCCCAGCCAGTGCTCCCCAGCTGGGTCACCAAAGCCCTGGGAGGAGAGGAGAGTCAGGGTGGGCTGGCTGTATGCTAAAGAGTGGGGCTGAGCCAGGGTCTGGGGCCACTTTCCCAAAACCACTTTGCCTGGTGATCAAGTTCATAAAGTACAGTGTGGGCAGATTTGGGGAGAGGGATGTTCCTCAACTCCTAGAGCAAAAAAAAAAACTAAGACTTTTGCAAATGTCAAAGCCTGTTAAAAATAATTGAATCACATTCCTATTAAGTTTAAGAACAGACAAAACTAATCTGTGTTGATAGAAGTCAGAATAACGGCTTCCTTGGGGGAGTACTGACTGGAAGGGGCGCAAGAAGGCCTATGTCCTATGTCTAGCTCCAGATGGTGGCTCCATGGGTGAATACATATGTAAAAATGTACTGAGTCCAATATTAAGATTTGTGCACTTAGTGCATGTATGTTAAATCTCAATTTAAAAATTAAAGATTTTATTCAGCTGAAAAAATGGTAGAGCCAACTTTGTTCAGTGACATGAAAACCATTGTAAAATTTCAGTGACATAGAGCAATAAAGGAGACAGGATCCATGGACATGGACAAGGTGGTGGTTGTGAGGGGTCAAAGGGGGACAAATGGTTATGAAAAATAATAAACTTAATTAATAAGTGCATTTAAAAAACAGTGAAGGAAGAATATTTCAGCAATGTAGAAATGTAAAGGAATAGGAGACACCTGTGTCCCTGGGTGATAAGAAACCAACACCCTTGGCCAGAACAAGAATTCAGCACCAAGGACAGGGCACACCTAAGCCCCGCTCCCCATTTTAGTCCTGCTGTGCCTCTCATGACCTTCAAGGTAAATGTTCAGCACTTTGTTTTGTGTATTTCTCCATCTGAGCACCCTGTAACTCTTTGCTATTCTTATGACTGTTTTAAACCAAATAGGTTCAAGAACACTCATGGCTTAGTTGTTGTTGTTGTTTTGGTTTTTGTTTTTTAAATTTTATTGTTGTTGTATTACATTCATCCCCCCACCCCCTACCCCTGTATTTATTTTTAAGCATTTATCAAATGGACAGCAAGTCAGCACAAAAAAAACAAAACAAAACAAAACATTGTTTGCAGTTCCTATGGGTATCTCTGTTCACTTGTTTTGCTTTCAAAAGCTTGCCAAAAGTCCTTTATTCAAAATTTAATTTAAAAAGTCGGAAAACAATTGAACGTCATTTCTCATTTTGTGAAATGCAATCCACATTACAGAATCTTTCCTGCAGATGTGGTCACATTTGTGTACAGAGACAAGAAAATTCATTTAAGCAATTCAGCCAGGGGTGGCAGAAGGAGATTACTATTTTTCTGCTTCCTTTTTTGTATTCTTTAAATTTAAAAGCAATGTGTATGCACTATCTTTTCTAGAAATTAAAACAAAAAGTTAAGCTTTCATTGCTAGGATATATGTTAGAACTTGCGAAATGAAGGTTAAATTTCAGAGCATGGAATCCCTGAAAGGTTAGGGGCAAATCATTCTCCTACCCATAACCCGCCCCCCACCCAGGTTTTAGGGCTGAAAGGCCCCTCCCTAGGGCAGTACCATTACCTGTTTATAATCTTTCCATTTCCGCTGAAAATTCACGCTGCCATTCTCACGTCGCTGGATGAGGGTCCATCCACCTCCATTGGTATCCATGTCACAGAAAACCTGAGGGAATTGGTCGGGGAAGGGGTTGGAAGCCCTTGGAGGCAGCTGCAAGCCAGGTATGGGCCAGCTCAATTGTGATCCGGCACACATGACAACAGGTCAGCCTGGTATCAAGGGCATCAGGACAATCCAGGTTCAAATTCCCCACCCATTGTCATCATTTTTCTAGAGGGCAAGGGATCCCCTCTCAGAGCCTTTCTTTCCTCATTTGTAAAAAGGGATATTAATACCTTAACCTCCTTGTGCCTCAGTTTCTCATCTGCCAACTGGGGTTGTTGCAGGAATTAAAAGAGATAAATCTAAAGAACACTCTGAATAAATGCAGGATTTTCACTCGCTATTACAGCAAGGCTACTATAAGGATTAAATGCTGATAGGTATAAAGTGCTTGGCACACAGTATAAACTCAAGAAATGCTATTCCACTCAGCGGGCAAAGGTTTTCTGAGCACTTTATACGTGCCAGGCTCCATTCAAGACACTGGGTGCCAATATGGATAAGAAAAAAAAGAATTCTTTCTCTCAAAATGCTTACATGACAATCGCATCTTTCAGTCTGCATTTGTTTACATATGATTATTTTTTTTTCCAGCCAGTTCATTACATGTTCAATGTTCAGTGAGGACAAACTTGGCACCCAGCCCTTGTTGAGGAGAGTCAGAGACGAATCAGACATAAATTGCCCCTTAGTGTTGACTTGGTTTGGAAGAGGCTGTTACAGTGCAGGCAGGCTATTAGTGGCAAGTTTTTGGGCAGCTATAAGGAGAGGCCTCAAGAAGGAGTTGTTGAAAAGCCCTGGAAGGCTTCCCAGAGGAGGTGGCATTGGTTGCTAATGTGTCTTCCAGGTAGAGATGAGTGGGCATTTCCAGTGGAAGGGGTGGCAGGAATAGAGACTCTGGGATAGATGGCAAAGGCCTGCTCAGTGAGAGAAGACACTGATATCTGCTGTGAAGGTAGCATAGAGTGCAGTAGGGGAAACTGAGGCCCAGAGAGGGCAAGGGACTTGCTCAAGGCAAGTGAGTCTAAAGCAAAATTTAGGTTGGAGCCCCGATTTCTTGCTCCTATGCCAGCTTTCCCTTCTTTATCAGTGCCCCCAAATTTCAGCCATTCATACCTTCCCAAATTCCACCAAAGCTAAATACTCAATTTCATATAGGATATTTACGTAAAAAATGGCATCCCTCCTCTTCTTTTTTATTTACGTAATAGTTAGACAAAATGTATTTTAAAAGGACATCTTATCAGTATCGTAAGTGGAAAACTAGTAATTCTTGCCTTTGTTCAGATAATTGTAAAATAAACGAAAACAAAGTAATGTTACGAAATTCTAGGTAGAAATTCAGAGCCTGATCTCCTTTCATTAAGAGAGCAGTCTGGCAGGTGTGTTAAAGAACCTGGAAACAAACTGGGCCATTCTCCTTGATATATTTAGAAGAGTTGAAAGGAAATGGAAGAGGGAAGTACAAAGTGTGAATACTGGTAAATTGTTCCCCATCCCCTTCCACTCGTGGGCCTGGCCCCCAAACACTCCTGGCCTCCATACTTTCCCTTGACACCCTCCCCATCTGCTAACTGGACCTCAAAGCTCAGGGCAACCTTGGGCTTTATTAGGGAAGAAATTAGGGAAGAAGGTCCCTAATTTCCCACATAGGGCAGACAGCCCCTACTCCTGCCTTCAGCAGCCTGTATGCAAACTAGAAATAAACTTCTTTGTGTTAAGGCCCTGGAATTTCAGGATTTGTTTGTTACATCAGCTAGCATCACCTTCAACACAGAACTATTTCCAGCGATTCTAACTTATAAGCATCTCCAGGAGAAGACTCAGGAGAAGGATACACATACAAATTCAGGAACTTCTGCTTTAGCCCCATGATCTGAACCCTGGCTAGGTCCGGAGGCTCCAGAAAGGATGGTCACCCCAGCTTCTTTGAAATCTTAAGTGCTGGACAGGCCTGAAGTCGATGGGGCCAGGAATTTGTCTGTGAGGCCCCTGGCTCAGCACCTCTGATAGCCTCAGTCCCCAGAGAGCCCCCTAACCTTCCTGGGCTCTGTCATATTGGCCACATGGATGGTGTAGATGCCACTGGCATTGGCCCCGAAGCGCTGGATCTCTGCACAGTCCTGGGACACCTGCTCAACTGCCATCTTGGAGGCTGCAATGGGACAAAGAAAAACAACTGGAGGTGGGCTAAGGAGAGAGGGAAGGGGCCAGGTGGACACTCCTGCCTGCTCTGTGCCAGGTTCTGGGCTGGCAGTTGCTGGGGACAGGGAGAGGAATCAGACCTAAGAAGGTTTCCTAGAGAAAATGACAGTGAGCTGGGACCTGCGTAAAGAGCAGGAGTTGCCCAAGTGGTGAAGGAGAGGGTGTTCCAGGCAAAGGGAACGGCATATGCAAAGGCTCCAAGGGAGCGCTTAGTCCTGGTGTGTGCAGGGAGCAGGGTGTGGTGAGGGGAACTGAGTGAGGCCAGGAGGGGAAATGGCTCATACCATGAGACGGGGCTGAGGCCAGAGAGGGTCACCAAGGAAGGACACATGAGGCTGAGATTGCAGCAGGGGCCTGGTCAGCATTGAATGCCAGGCTGAGGAGCTCAGACTGTGAGAAGGAAGAGCACTCTGGCCAGAGAGTGGGATGGAGACTAGAGGGGAAAGACTCAAATTAAGGAGGCTAGAGATGAGGCCACTGGAACCTTTCAGGAGAGGGTAATTAGGGCCTTAACTCCAACGGGGCACTTCCCACTTCCACAGACCAAAAAACTGGGGGCCCAGGAGTGAAATAACTGGTTCAAGGGTGCACAACTGGCAGGGGCAGAGCCTTCCTTCACCCCAAGGATTTGTCCTTGGAGCTCCCTTGGGTGGGACGCCTGGGGTCCCCTCCGTAGCCCACCCCCGACTGGATATTCCGGTAGCCCTGGGAGCTGACCACTGGTCATAAGAGCCCTTATTTCTTCTCTCAGGAGAATGTTAATGACCAAACCCCACTGGCGCCGGGGGCTTCAGGCCTGGCCTAAAAAAACTGTTGACAAATAACCAGGGAGGGGCTCAAAATCCCCTCTCTGTCTCCTCTGAGAGGTTTGAGCTGTGAATCCACCAGAATCCCATCTTTAGGTAGGTGGTTATAAAAGGATGGAGTTAAAATTCCAGATGGGCAGGCATCCTCACCAATGGGGAACAAGAAGGCTACCAGGGGGCAGGGCTTCCTGTGTTGGCCTCAAACGTGAACCTGGATCCTAGGTCCTGGAGCTGGGGCACCTGTTAGAAGGAGGCAGTTTTTCCTAGATCATAAGGGAAATGACCAAGGCCCCAAATCCACCGTGGGTGAACATTCCCTGGGCAGAGTCTCGGTGGCCCCAGCTCTCAGCCCCCTGGTCCGTGGGAAACTGCAGTCCAGCCAAACCTGGGGAAGGTGCAGGCCTAGAGGTGAGCAGGGACAGGCCAGCTTTCCCAGCCAGGTGAGGTCAGAGCTGGGAGCTGGTCTCAGGTTCTCATCAGCCTTCCCAAGGCTCTGTCCATTATTGTTTTCCTTAAGTCAACAACATAGCGACAACAACCATAACAATAAAAACACAAAAAGTGGAATATCTATTAAGTACTCAAGTGTTTTTTAGCCAGGGGCAGTTTGGGGCCAGGGAAAGTGTTTTCAGGGGTGTATAACAGTAAGAATGGGCTGGTATTGATACCAACCTAGTTTGGCCCCAGCCTGGGGTCCCTTTGAGTCTCTAGGCTGGTAATTTGTACAGCCCTGTCCCATTTTGGTCTTAGGCACTGTGCTCAGCCTCTTCATTCGTATGAACTTGTCTGGTCTTTGTCTAAGAACTCTGTGAAATAGGTGCTATTATTATTCCCATTATATGGGTGAGGGAAAGGGAGGCTCTGAGATATTAAATGGCTTGGGCAAAGTCCCAGTCTAGTAAGTGAAGAAGCCAGTGCCTGAACTCTGGTCCATCTGACTGCAAAGCCTGTGCCCTTCTTACTCTCCCCCTCCCTGGGTCTCCACCACTGAGCCCATCTAAGGCTGAGTAAACAGACTGTGTTAATGAATGATGCTTCTAATACTGTGCATGCATTAGGCTTTTTCCTGCCTTGTCCCTGCCTCTCTAACATCCTGAGTTCTCCACTGCCCAAGGCCAAAGCAATGCAGGTTTCCTACTAAGCTTCAAGGATGCCTGGTTCAGTTCCACACCTGGTCACTAATCCTTTTTCGGTTTCTCCATTAAGATGGGGAAGAGAAACAATGCCCTACTGCCCTTCCCTGGTGACAGTGCAGTGGGAGAACAGGGCCTTTGGGCAAAGGGTGCCCAAGGTGAGGTATCCAACACAGCTTCCCCACAGACTGGTGGGCAGACGTGGGGCCATAGATGGAGATTGGGTTAGCGGTGAGCCTGTGGGGAGAGGTGTCATGCTGGGACCTTGTGCACTGGGCTGAGCTACAAGAAATCCAGAAATGGAATTAATTTCTGCCGCCTCCCTGTCAGGGCAATGCACCAGCTGGTGATGGGTTCGGGTCCCCCTCTACCTTAGGGTTTGGAAGATACCTACTTCTCCTGCCCAGAGCTTCCTCGATCCCAAACCCGTATCCAGCAGTGTCTGCCTTAGATGGTGCCATGATGCCATCCTCTGCTCCCAAATTGCTGCCAGCCACAGCGCCTGGCATCCAACACTATTGCTAGATTCCTTGTGCTATCCATTCTCCCCTATTGCAATCCAGTAGCAGTAGGACTCTTTCCTATGTCTTTTTCTCTCACCAAGCCATCCTCCACTCCATGGTTCCAATCAAGCTTCCTCAAACAGTCAGTCCTACCCTGTTCTCAGTTCCCCAGGGACTCCCAGCTGACCTCAGGCTCAAGTTCCCTTTCCTTAGCACAGCACTTTCTAGGCCTCTCGTGGTCTGTGAAGTTCAGAAGCACTGCTAGCAGACCACCTGGCATGTAGTAGGGACTCAATAAATATACATTCTCTTCTCCTTCCCTCTGAGACCCACAGATGGGGGGTATTAGGGGGCAGTGGGTGGGCATTTTTTCAAGAGACACAGGCCATGACTATGTTGTTCCCTTGTGGGCCCAGCACCTAGCACTGGGCCTCGCACGCAGTGCATGCTCAGGAAGTGTTCACTGAAGAAGGGATTGAAGCTGGAACCAGGAATGCCTCCATCATCCCCAGCGAGACCCATGAGAAGGAGCTGGTGAGGAGTAGGGAGCTGGCCAATGCACTGTTCTCTCTTCTCAGACATTAGGGCTGGAGGTGCTTTCTCATGTCTGTTCAGCCCTCTTGGGCTCATGGGCAAAGGTGAGAGAAATCCTGAAGGGAGCACTGAATCCAACCTCCCATTCTATGGTAGGGAAACTGAGGCCCAGGGAAGGGTGGAGCAAGCCCAAGCAAGTGGGAATACAGTATAGATCCTGGAATCCTAAATTGTTAGTCTAAGCGGGTGGTGTCCTTGTTATTATTATCATCTCCATTAAACAGATGGGCAAACTGAGGCCAAGAGAGGGACTGGGGCATGTTGGGGGTTGCTGAGAGTCTGGGGGAAGAGTCTGGATTGGTTCCTGTTAGGACTGTTGTCACCAGTATCATTATTGTTTGATGCTGTCTCCATTTCACAGGCAGGTGGTGGGAGGGGGAGGAGACCTTCCCAGTGGTAGGTAGCTTCCAGGCCCGGGAGTAAGCAGTGTTTGCGGCCAGCCCCTCATGCCCCGCTCCCACACCGCGCGTACCCCGCTCACCAGTACCCTGCGCCACCAGGTGCAACAGGTGCTGCACCGACTCCAGCAGCTGGTGCTGCTGGAGCTGCAGGAGGTTGGAGTTGCTGCTCGCCGCACGCAGGCTGCGCTCGAGGTCGGCGAGGGCGCCGTTCTGGCGGCTCAGCAGGCGCCGCAGCTGCTCCTTCTGCCCGCGGAGGCCGGCCAGCTCCGCCTGCTGCTGCGCCTCCAGGGCCTGCACCCGCGTCTCCAGCGCGCTGCGGGGCGGGGCGCACCGGGGTAAGCCCCCCGTTCCCGGCAGGCAGCCACACACTTGCACGCGTCCCCCTGGATCCCAGCGTGACTCCGCGGGACAGAGCGGCGCTGAGGCTCAGAGAGGTAGAGCGTCCAGCGCCGGGTGGCAAAGCTCAGAGGCCCGTGTCACAGAAGGATTGGAGAAAAGAGTAAGAAGGATTTGGGTCCAGTAGAGAAAAAGAAGTAGGGGTGGGAGGGACATGCCAGCAACCGGGTAGCCAGGATTAAGTCCCCAGTCCATTGCCCTTCGATCCAGCAGTCCACTCTCAGGAGGTAACGCCCCTGGAGCACCGCAAGAATGCCCCTCGCGGATGGGTTGTCATAAGATAAAACAAAGGAGCCTAAATGCCCAGTAGCCAAGGCTGGCTGAGTCTGTTCTGTTTGGTGTCCCTGGAAATATTCTGGAGCAACGAAGAGGAAGAAGGCAGAGTCATTTTTGCACAGAGCTGGAAAGATGCTCAGGACTTGGCGTGAGATGACCCTGGTACATCAGCGCCTCTAGTCTAACCCCACAGGCGGGAGGATAAAAAAGAGAGAAAGGAAACAAAAGTATTAATGTAAATGTAGAAGGTTGCAGGTGAACTCACAGGAAAAGGTGGTGGCAGTGGTGCCTGTTCAGTGGAAAAGGGAAAGAAAATCCACCGAGTGCAGCTACTTCTGCAAGGTGGTTTTAAGTGGATGGGGCTGGAGAGGAGGAAGAGGGGCCCCGTGGAGGGGGCCAGCGTGCCCTTTCATTTTATACAGGTCTCTATTTGACTCAGTTCTTTCATGTTTGGCATTTTATCCCCCATGTTTGCTATAATTTGTGCAGTGAGATATGGAATGTTATTCATTGTATTCCTGGCTGTAACTGTAAAATTTGCAAACAACGTCAATACCCATTAATTGGGGATGCGGAAATAAATGCAGGGGCAGCTATACAACAAGTGTGCAGTTGGAGAAGAGAATGAACAAGGGCGTCATGCATTTATAGAATCATTTTCAGGATAACTGGGGAAAAAAGCCCACCCCAAACTAAGGTGCAGAAGAATGGAATGCCACATTTGGGCTTTAATAGGGATTGCTGATGAACCTGTTTATAAAAAACCTGAAATATCAGTTTAAAGAATATCAGCTGGACTAGGACAGGGATTTTTGTGTATTTGCTCATTCTGTAACCCCTGGGTCTATAATAGTGCCTGACACATGGTAAGAGCTCAGAAAATAATTCCTCCCCACCAAATAGTGTGTGGAAAGACACACAAAAAACTAGGAACAGCAGCTACCTCTGCGGTGGGTGGGTGGATGGCTGAGGGAAAGGGAGAGATTTTGTTATATGTGAGGTTATACTGACCCATTCTCCTGACTAAAACACTAAGTCCAGCCAGGGCAGAAGGAATTTCCCCTGGATCCCAAATTATGTTGCAGGAAGAGTGAGGATTTGGGCACACTCAGATTCTAGACTTTTAGCCCTCTCCATGGACCAAGAGTTTATTGCTGACATTCATCTTCGTTGACTTCTAGGCACTTGGTGTCAGTTCAGAGTGATGGGGAGTGTCCTAGCCTATGCCCTCCTGCACCTTGGGGCAGGAGCATAATAATGAGAAGGTGACAAACTATCATTAACTACGCCCAGGTCAGAGGGAGCAGGGCGATCTTTATGGAATTATCTTGATCCATCACATGAGCAGCAATAATATCACGCCCTGTGCACAGGTCTATAGCTGTCTTTGTGTGGGTTTTGTCTTCTCCAGCCCTCTGACCTGGCAGTTTTTTCTCTACTCTGCTCGAAACTGAGATGAAATCAGCCTCAGATGGCTGCTTCTCTGCCTCAGCTGTATCCTGTGACTTGTTCCTTTGTAATTACATTGAAGGGTGAGTTCCCCTCATGCATATTTGCTTATAAATGCAGGGACTGCCCACCAGTGCAGGTAAGAAACTGGTCATTGTTGCTTCTGGGAAGGAAAATTGGTGAATGAGGTCAGATTTATTTATTTACAAATAAATAGATCAAATTACAATGTACAGGGTATAGTATATAAACTGTAGCTCAATAAAAGTTGTTAAAATTTTATGAACTAGCCTTGGTTGGTGGCACAGTGGACAAGGCACCAGCCTGCGAACCCCAAGGTTGCTGGTTCAATCCCCAGTCGGGGCACATAACCAGGTTACAAGCCAGGTCTCTAGCCAGGTCCATAGCTGGAGGCAGGTGAAAGGCAACCATACATTGATGTTTCTCTCCCTTCCCCTTTCTCTAAAAATGATAAATATAATCTTAAAAAAAGAGATATTCTTTAAAAATTTATGAACTAAGTGGAGAATGGAAAAAAGGAAGAAAAAAGAAGGGAGGAGGGAGGAAGGAAGGAAATAGCAAGAAAGAATCAGGGTGTCCCAAGCTCTAGGAAAATGCCTGTCCCCTGTCCCTGCCCAGGGCCAGGTAACCAGGCCTTATACTGCCTGGGCCCCGAGACCCAGCCTCAGCCCAGCCCCAGTGTCCACCTTCACTCCTAGCTGCAGTCTAGTCTCCAACCTGGATTTTAGTCCTCACCCGTGCCCTGGCCAAGTCCCAGCTGTAGCCCCCAAACAGTCCCTCACTCCAGTCCTAATTCAGGTCCCTAGCTCTGTCCCCAGCCCTGTTCCAGGCACCAACTCAAGTCCAGCTTCCCACTTGGCCTGGCTCCAGCCCCGTCCTGGCTCTCAGGCTAACTTGGTCCCTAGCCCCTCTCTTGGCCCGGCGCCAGTGCTCACCTGTTGTGGCCCTGCAGCTGGTAGAGCTCGTGGCCCTGGAGCAACAGCTGCTTTTCCAGCTTGTTGGTGGACAGTGAGGTCTCCAGCAGCTGGATCTTCATTCTTGATGTCTGGTTCAGGACCTGCCTCGGCAAGCAGGAGGGGGTGGGGGGGTGCTGTGTGAGCCCCACAGGAGGCCTGCCCAGCAGCTGCCTCCCTGCCCACAGGCTCTGCCGTTCCAGAAACTTGCTGATGTGTCTCCACCCTCCCAGGCATTAGTTTCCACGGTTGTTCATTCATTCATTCATTCATTTGTTCACTCACTCATAGCCCTAAATGAGCTTATGATGTGCCTCCTAAATTTGTTCTTCCCAGGAGGATTCGCCCTTGACCTCCACACCTAGTCCCTCAGCAAGTCCCATCAGCTCCACCTTCCAGCATCTGCCTGAGCACTTCCCTCCCCCTCCAATGTGCTGGCTTTGGCCCCGGCCTCCTTCGTCACTCTGTGTCCTGTGCCAGCGGTTCACAGGGTTTCCTGTTCCCACCCTTGTCCCCAACAATCCATTCTCTGCTCAGCAGCCTGAGACAGCTCTTTAAATGTGACCCTCTGCTCAGAGTCCTCCTGTGGCTTCCTCCTCGTGAAGTAAAGAAGCCCAGTCCTCACCTTGGCCTTCAAGACCCTGGGATGCCATCTGCCCCTATCGCCTTTCTGACCCCTTGCCCACCACTCGTCCCCTCGCCACTCCAGCCACACTAGTCTCCTTGCTGTTCCTGGAGCTCGCCAGCCAGGTGCCCTCTGTCGGCCTTTGCACATGCTGTTTTCCTTGTCTGGACTGCTCGCCCCGTAAGCGCTCCAATCCAGACCTCGGGGCTGCCTTCTGGGCCTTCCTGGCCTCACTGTCTAAACCTGCAGCTCATTCCTGCAGCCACTCCCACCACACGCGGGGCTAGGGAGGCACACCCGTTCCATTTAGCGCTGTCAGCAGTGCCTGGCACATAGTAGGGGTTCCACAAACACATGCCCGTTTTTCAGTCACCTTTTTACCTATTTATTTACTTATCCTCCCATTTATACAGCTGTCCCCTCTCTCAGTCATTGGCCTCTTGGGGTCTCATAAATTGTTTATTACCCATCTCCCTGGAGCACTGTGAGCCCCCTGAGGGCCAGGGGAGTATATGGTCCACCTTCATCCCAGTGCTTAGCACAGACCTGGGCATTGGAGTCAAGGAGCTAAGCCCAGTGTCACCCCAGGACTCACGGCCTGATGAGAGACAATTTTGTGACAGGGTCATTGGGAGGGGCCCCAGGAGATTACAGGCTCAGAGGAGGCTCTGATGCTCTCCAAGAGCAGAGGTCAAGGCAAGATGACCAAGGCTGGCTGCGAGCCAGCCGGATGGGCCACAGGTTCCCCAAAGCCTCCCGCTTACCCTCTGGTACCTGAGCCTCCACGTCAGTCAGCCTGCGGGTCCGGGCAGTGGTCTGGTTCAAGAGGCTGGTGCCCAGCTCCAGCATGGTGGCCGTCTGGTTCCGGACTATATGCTGTTGTACTTGTGCCAGCTCTGGCCTCAAGTTCATCTTGATGTACCTTTCTAGCTGTAGGGAGATCATGGGCTGAGGTCATGGGCAGAGGCTGGGGGAAGGCTCCTTCCCTTCCATGTGTCCATGGAGGACACAGAACAACCAGGAGAGGCTTCTACACCATGCCAGGCCTCCATTACCTCTCTCTTGGACTATTTCTGCAGCTCTCTCCCTGGCCTTTCTGCCTCTACTCTTGTCTCTCTATGCCTAGTTCATCCTCCACTCAGCAGCCAGAGGGATTCTGCTAAACCTAAGTTAAATCACATTTTTCCTCTGATCAAAACCCTCCCAGCCTTTTCTACTTGGAGGAAAAACTGAAGTCTGCTATGACTATAGCTTCTTGTATGACCTAGCCTCCTGCTAACACCCTGATTCTGTCTTCCTCACTTGCTTCAGAAGCACTGGCCTCTATGACATCCCTCCAACATAGCAAGCACGTGCTATCTCAGGGCCTTTGCACATGCTGTTCCCTCTGCTTGGAAACTCCCCACCATTCCCACTGACATGGCTCACTCCCTCATGTAACTTCAGGCCTCTTCTTACCATTTATCAATCCCCAACTTTATAGTACCTATTTGTCTGTTTATTGCCTGTTTCACTCTTGGAATGTCAATTCCATAAAGTTAGGAACTTGGTTCCTCTCACCACTTTATCACCATGTCCGGTACAATGCTTAACACATGGTGGGTGCTCAATAGGTATGTGTTCAATGGATGAATAGAAAAGGAGAGCAGCAAGGATCAGCAATAGCCCCCAAAGTCATGCCCATTATCCACCTTCCTATGGGAGAGCCAGCAGCAGAGAGTGGGGACACATCTTTCCCAGTATAAGAGTGTGTAGGTCCACTGGCCAAACTGGACTTTTTATTTTCCTGGCCCTCTTCATTTGCCAAACAGGGCTGATCCAGCCAGCCTCCAAGGGTTCTCCCAGCTGGAAAGTTCTGGGATCCTACAAGATAATGTTCATTCCTTTGAGAGGGCTGTTTTCTTCCCCCCAAGAGCAGAAGTTGGTCTGGCTGTGACACCAGGATCAAAGGTGAACAGTGTGTTCTCAGAACTCAGCGCCCCTCCTCCGCTCCCCCTCCGTTCTGCACACATGCACATCTAGGCCTCTTGCCACTGTCCTCTCCCCACCCCTTCCTTCGTCCACCTTCTTTCCTTACTCTCTTCCTCAGTCTTCCCTGAGGTCCCACAGGGCAGCTTCCAGGGTCCCTGGGGAGACTGGTTCTTCCCAGAAGGAGAGGTGGTAACCTCAGCTGGGGGCAGGGGGGCGGGGTGCTGGGCTCTGGCTGCTTCCTTCTCCATCTCTTCTCCCTTCTCCCGTTTCAATTGTCTGCTCCCATCCCTTCCCACCCAGAGTGCATTGAATGAACACATTCCATTGCAGTGTAAGGTCAAATTCTGAAGGGGGCGCCTGTGGGCACCCTGGGATTGATTAGAACCCTGGTTCTTACAGCGTGGTCCTTGGAGCAGCCTCTGCAGGGCGCTTGTTAGAAATGCACATTTCTGGGCCTCACCCAAGGCCTACTGAATCAGAAACTCTGGGGTGGCTCCCAGCCCCCCAGGGAACCTCACACTCAAGTGTGAGGACTCCAGGTGTACAGGTCACAAAGGGGACCGAGGACCAGGGAGACAAGCACTTCCGAGCTTCTCAAGCCTCTGTCCCACTGCCCCACTTTCCTCCACCGCATTCTCAGCACTCACTGTCCCCTGCAACACCCAAACATGCTTCAATAGCTCCCACCTAAAAAGTACAGAAAAAGAATATCCTGCACCCCACAGGCCCCTTCAACCGTGCTTCTAATTTCTCTGCTCCTCTCAGTAACACCACCGCTTGAACAAATTGTCTCCATTTCCTCACCTCCATCCTCACCCTCATCTTAAGAAAGTTAAGAACGTTATTACGGTGTACTTCACATGTACAGGAAAGAGCATAAAAATAAATAATAAAATCTGTGTATTTGTCGCGCTCAAGAAAAAAAAATACATAATCCGTCCTGTTGAATCCTGTGCACTCCCCAGGCCCTGCCGGTCTTGCCAGCCTTGGAGTCCTCTCACTCTAACTCTCTTGTTCTGGCCTCCTTCCCACGGCGGGGTCTGGGCCACTTAGGTGTTCTGGGCAGCGGTTCACCCAGATGACCACTCCCTTTTTCTGGAAGCATTTTCCCCTAGTTTTGCTTCTCCCTCCCCATCTCCTCCTCTTCTTCTCCTCCTTAACTAGCCTCCTACACGTTGAGGGTGGCAGCTCACAGCCTAGCCCTGGGCTCCTGTCCCTATCCAGCCTTTCCTTAGGTCAAGAGTCCTCCATGGGGGACCACAGGACCTGTGATGAGAATTTGGGAGGGTCCATGAATGTGGATAAGAAAAAATAAAAAAGATATCTTTTGTTCACTCACCTGTAATTAAAATGTGGCATTTTCTTTAAGTGTGAGCACGGGTTATGGAGACCATTGCCCCTATTCGCTGACCCTGGGACTTCATTGAATTCAGAAATCACACATAATTTCATATCATAGCACATGTGTTACAGCAGCTTAACACACTGTTTTTGCATATTATGACTGTGATTATGGACATTCTTGGACCCACCACTAAATAGTGCTACAGCTAGAGCACAGATTTAAGTTTAGTATTTTGTTTACAATGGCAACATCACTCAGTGTTCTTATGCTTTTTATTTTTTGCGCTTGAAAGCGCTATTCTGAAAAGGCTTCCCTAAGCTTCACCCAGGATCAGGTGCGGAAGTGTCTGGGGCTGCAAATGCATGGAGGCCCTGCAGCAGGTGCTCTGTTGGTCCTAGGACTTTCACATCCCACTCCAGACTTCTCCCTGGATATCCTACCCACTTGTCCCCACATGGGCTTCCAACAAGCATCTCACGCAAGAGCATCCAACATGGAATCCTTGATTCCTCAGAGCCCACCACCCTGTCCTTGCCTCTCCACCCCATTCTCCCTTTGTCTTTCCCCTCTCAGTCAATGGCCCCACCCATTTCTTCAGCCCTAAACCCAGACTTCATCCTGGACCCTTCTTTTTCTTACCTGCCACACTCATTCTCCTAGTAAGTTCTGGCCACTACGATCCCAATGTGAGTTTTGACTTGGTTACTTCCCTCTACCCCAGGCCAGGCTTCCTTCATCTCCAGGGGTCAGACCCATGTGCCACCCCCACCACACCTCTGTCACCTCTCGGGGAGTCTAACGTGTGGCTGGCCATGGCGCACCAGGTGAGAGAGGGTAGGCAGAACTACACTGAGGCTGCTGTTGGACTTTCCCATGAGTCATGAACCTCCTGGGACCTGGTTTAAAATATAGACTTCTGGGCCCTGAGTCCCTGTTCTACACTGTGAAATAGCAAGTTCATTTCTACCACAAGATCTTCTCAGACGTCTGCTTCAAGCCTGTCATTTGCAGGTGGACAAACTGAGGCCCAGAAGACCTGCCTAGGGTCACTACTTGGTGGGCTAGGTTCCAAGAAGCCTTGCTCTGGGGTTTCCTCAGGTCTACAAAGCTTGGTGGGACCTCAGGGTGGCTTGAGGTAATCCTGAGTGATAGGAGCTCCCTCAGCACCCTTACTCGTTTCTCACTTGTCCTCTGGTTGCAAGTGGGGTGAAGGCCACCTGCAGCTAGGTCCCATCACTTAATTTGCCACACCCAGCATGAGCTCTGGGAGGGGTAATCCAGGCCCAGGCCATATGGACCAGAATGGCTAAGGTGGGGCTCTGGTGACTAATGTTAGCCTGTGTGGTGGGGGTTGGGTCTGGACCAGGGCTCAGGAGCCAGCGGAAAGTACATATGGGGGAAAGATCCTGATGGAGGCACCAACATGGGATGAGATCTGCCACAGCCTCCCCCACACCATGGGACCTGCCCCTTCTCTGTCATCCTCATGCTGGCAAGTTTGAGGGCTCGGATAAGGGTTAGGGGCCTAGACTCCTAGCATCTCTCTAGCCTGCAAAGAGGCTGATCTCTGACCCTTGGCCTCCCCCACTTTCTTCTCGGCCCTGGGTTTGAGTTCTGGCTCTATTCCACTCCAGCTGTGGGCCTCAGATAGTTGAGGGCTAGATTTCTCTGAGCTCACTTTACCAATCTGTGACATGGGGCAGTAAACCCTGCTCCTGATTGGGGAGAGGGCATTTGAAAAGGGCCTTGAAGGAAAGGAAAGGTGCTTTGACAGGCAGGGGCTCGGAGAAGAAGAAACGTATTTCAGAAAGACAACAGAGGGGCATCTGTGGATGAGCAGCCTCAGCAGCCAAACCTGCTTTTCTCTTGCATTATTTAGAGAGAAATGACTTCAGCTGACGAACAGATAAACAACTTTGCCCATCTACTCAGCGACATAAAGGCACCCTCACAGTAATCTGAATGACTCTCAGATGGATTATGCTGAGTGAAAAAAAGCTGGACTCAGAAGGCTACAGGCTAGTTTGACTCACTTATATGACTTTCTGGAAAAGTCAGGACCCCTAGTGGTCCAGAGCTTGGGCCTGGGGACAAGGACTCACTACAAAGGGGCACAGAACTGTTTGGAGTTTAGCAATGTCTATATCATGATTGTGGGGGTAGTTACATGACTGTACGCATTTGCCCAAACTCACAGAGCTCTGTGTAAAGGGTGAATTTCACTGTATGTAATATAAGAAACAGTAAAAAAGCAAACCCACCAACACAAGGTTCTTTCAAGCACCCCATCTATAGCATCATAATAAATATGTTTCCCCAAATTAATTCCTCACCCTGTTTCATTCATGTATTCCCTCAGGAATTATTTCTTTTTTTTTTTTTTTTTTTACACTTGATTGGCAGAAGTTATATTTCTTCTGGGACCCAAATTACAAAGGATTGTGAAAAATGTCGTTTTCAGCTTTTTTACAGATGCAGTATAAAATTGCACACTTAGAAGGAAGTTTAAAAAATGATGACAGAGAGGAACAAAAAAGGGGGTGGATGTAATATAACAACAATAAAATTAAAAAAAAAAACTTAAAAAAAAATGATGGTAGACCTAATTTACCTTTCTGCCACACTGTCAAAACTAAGTAATTATTTCTATAAATGTCTTAAATATCTTAGTTTTCTTCTGAAGTTTTACTCTTTTTCCTGTTACAAAATTAAGTTAAAATATATTCTATGTGCTGCATTTTTTTAAATTAAAAAATTTTTTTTTTCATTTTATTGTTGTTGTATTACATCCATCCCCCTTTTGCTCCCTTCTGTCCCCCTCCCAACCCACCCATTCCCCCCAAAATCAATCCCACCTGTTGTCCATGTCCATGGTTCCTTTATACTAGGTTCTTGTCTAAGCTGCTCCCCTTCTTTGCCTCTGCCTCCCCCCTCCCCCCTACCCCGTTCCCCCTGACCACTGAAGGCCTACTCCTTGTATTCATATACTTGGTTCTGTTTTGCTTGTTGTTAGTTTTGCTCATTATTGTCCCGTATGGGTGAGATCATATATTTGTCCTTCACTGACTGGCTTATTTCACTAAGCATAATACTCTCCTGTTCCATCCATGTTGTTGCAAAGGGTACAAGTTCCTTCTTTCTTTCTGCTACATAGAATTCCATTGTGTATATGTACCAAAGTTTTTTGATCCAATCATCCACTGGTGGGCACTTAGGCTGTTTCCAGCACTTGGCTATTGTAAATAGTGCCGCTATGAACATAGGTGTGCATAGGTTCTTATGAATTGGTGTTTCAGGATTCTTTGGGTATAGTCCAAGTAGTGGAATTGCTGGATCAAAAGGCAGTTCCATTTTTAGTTTTTTAAGGAAACCCCAT